>JAPDSC010061680.1:0-12100 GCA_026290005.1 Latrodectus geometricus
GTTTTATAAATGTGCAACGATGTTTATTATTTATGCCTAAATGAAATTTTATTTTGTTGAATAATAAACTATTTTTTTTGTTTAAATTTATTTTTGTGGGAGAACATAAGAACTGAAAGTAAAGTATACATATTAGCATGGTGCAGAAAATGTTTCTCATTGTTTTAATTAAGGAATCGTTTTAGAACTCAAAATAAAATGGGTAAAAAAAAACACATTTTGTGATTCAATCAAAAAAGAAGGAAAGCAGGAAAGCATTATATTTAAAACTTCTGACATGATTCGACTTTGTTTTAAACATAAAAAGTGTTTCTCACTTTATATATTAAAATCCAATTTTTAACGGTTCATCACCCATTCACGCAAAACCGTGAAATAACTTTCTGTGATACGTTTTTACCATCACTGAAAGCGTTGATTCACTTTTTTTCCCTTTTTCCTAAAAGCAAAACGTCTTGTTTTCTATTTTTTTTTATTTGGATGACAGACATGACAGAGATGGATATTTTTCTTTAGCTATGCTCATCATATATTTCCATCTGTAATTTCAGTAATCATGAGTTTTGATTGAATATATTCTTGTCTATCTGTGAACCAGTTTGCTTATGTTTTTTAAAAATCTTTTTCCTTCATTATTGATTATTCATTAAAAACTAAGTAACCGCATTTTACGCAAGTTAGTATACACAAAACATATTGTTGGAATGCACATAATTAGTAATACTTTATTGTCTTAATTAATGCAATTCATGTACAGTTTTTTACGAGTCTAAAGTCCGATAAATGATTTGAAAGGAACGACTTAGATGATGACAGTGTTTTACCAACTCACGGTGATATGAGAGATAGCCTTAAAAAACTATTTTTTCTATAATTTTGATGGGTTCAAAATATTGTTTATTATATGAGAATCAAATATTCCTTTATGTCTGTTATGTTCTAAAAATAAGTAGATATGTTTTTCTTCTTTTCAGATATTTCTTTGAGACACATTAAGAGTCACAGCTTCTCCTATATTTAATGACTTCATCAACTATCTTTCCTCCAAAAAAAAATCCTCAAATTTATTACCATGTGAATCTAAGTACTATTTTGATAAATTCAACAAAGCACATTTATACAGATATTATTGTCATAAACAAATATTTGTTTATGTATTATTGTTTTATTGTAAATTTTATTCAAATAAATTTAGCTATGAAACATATACTTTATATAAATTATTTAAAACAAAAAATAAGGCCCAGTTTAGATAAGAAACGAATGTGAAAAATAATATCAAATACACTTTACTAACAAATACAACTTGAAAATTATGTCATTGTTTTGTACATTACTTTGTAGGAGATCACTAAATATAGAAATAAAATTTTAAATTTATATGCAGGATACTAATTTTTAGTAATAAGACTTAATCGCTTCATATTCTGTGTGTTTATCATTCTCAAAATATTAATCCTGGAATCAATATTTGATAAAATGCTTGTAGGTGATTATTTCTTTGAGGTATTCAGTTCAATTTTAATATACATTTTAAAATATGCAATTCATTTAGTTTTGTAAATTATTGGTATATAGATATAATTGATGCTCAGTTTATATTAAATTAATTACAAACTTATCATTGATTTGCCACCCTGTTGATTACTTTAAGTATTTAAGTTTTTAATACTGATATGTTAAAAATTCGTTAGTAAAGTCTAATAACCGTAAAAATAAATGAAGTATTCAATGATACTTCAATGTGTTTTTCATTTCGAATTTGGGGCAGATGTGCAAAATGTTATTTAAATACCATGATAATAGGATGCTAATAATTTTATATAAGCAACTATTAACTTGGAACAAAGTTTTGAAAATTAAAGAAAGTTGTGAAAACAAACTATATTGGAAATTAAAGATTTAATATATTTAAAAAGCGTTCATTAAAAAAGAAATTAAAGAAATAGTCGGAATGTAGAGCGTAAATATGTTGAGATGCTTAGGCATTAATGGGAGTCAGAAGATAAAAATCATTTTTATAGAGGCTATTTAAATTGAAAGATGCTCCTTAAATTTAGAGTGCCTACGGTTTTAGAAAATTTAATCCTTCTAGTCTAAAATTTAATTGCTAAATATCAAATGCTTCTACACTTAAATGATAAGTATAACATGCTTATATATGATAAATTTGTTAAAATCATTCAAAATAAATAATGAATAGCAAAACCCAAAGTTTATTAAAAAAGAAGTAATTAACAAAATACATACAAAAGTGCATTCAAGCTGTTTATGAAGTCCAATATTATGGATGAGCCCCCAACAAGAAAAGAGGCTGCAAGAAATTACAATCTCTACGCAAAAAACATTTTTATTTATTTGTAAGTGCATAAAACAGAAATTCTGAGCATAAATAATTGATTTATCACTCTTACAATTATCTGGATGCAATGTCTGAAGTATTTGCTTCTCTCATTTACCAATAAAACCTGTTCACCTGCACTGATCTCCAAAAGTTAAATAGCAACCGGTTTTTTTGTTCCTACTTTACAAAGCAGCTGTAGAAGTATTAAATTCGGATGACATCTGCACAAAGGAGATACGTATTGATTTCAAAATAGAAGTTTTAGACATGAAAAAAACACTAATAATTTACAGAAGCAAAAAAAAATGTCACTTGAAAATTTTGTTCGAGGAAAAAAATCATCATACATACATGCGGTAAAATATCACAGAAGCAGAGCAAAATGGATTTTTATAAGCACACTCTTAGCTTGAATGCATTCGTTGCATCGGCTTACTAAGTCAATTAAGTAGTTCGGTTACCAAAATAGAAAGCGATGACCAGACCCAGAGAAAGTTGTATCCCTGCTCACCTGAGGAACATGAAGAAAGACTTGAAGCAAACGCGTGTATTAATGTAGACCCACATATAATCTATTGAACTCAAGTCTGGAGATTAAGCTGTCCATTCAATTCCCTCCAAATCAAGACCCTTAAGATATTCCGCAACAGCTACAGCTCGATGAGGATACGCGTTATCATTCACCAGAATGAAATCATACATGCAGTTATATACGTTTGGAGTTGGATTTTAAAATTTTTAAATTTGTGTATGAGAATATTTTACCTTAAAGTAAACTATTTATAAACTGATTATTTGCTATTGTATGGTTTTGAAATAGTACACTTTGATTTTGATGAATTTCTTTTGCCGTTCCATGGAAACCTACCTGTCACTTTAGTGCCAAAGCTGTTAAAATATTTTGATAAAGCTGACTATTAATACTGCATTTCTTTTTTTTTTCTCTTAATTATGTTATCGTCATTAAAATTATTTTAAATTGATTTGCACGTTATTTATGATCTTCTTTCACTGTTTTAATTTCTCTTGTTTATTTCAAGAGTGAAGAAGTTGATTTGTACACACACACACATATACACATCGATTTTAAAAATTATGAAGTCATTATTTTAATTAAGATATACGAGAATGATAGAGAGAGAGAGAGAGAAATTTACTTTAAGCATTTTTCTGTGCCAGTACAATAAAACTACATTTTACTTGCCTGAAATAGCAGATATTTTTTTTTATTTTTCTTTATACATGCATATATATTACAAATATCTTCCTTAAACAGAAAAATTTACTTCATTTGATTTCCTAAAATAATGTATGATCTAATGAATGGTGTAATAAGAAAAGCGAATTATTTTTTAGAAGAAAATAATTTTTTTTTTAACATTATTGTAAATAATATTTGTAGTTTTATTGTTTCACACAATTTTATTGATATCATATTGTATTTACTAAATTTAATTATATTATATGGTTTAAAAAACATAGATGTTGCATTGTAGTGTATAGTTTTAGCATTTGTTAAAATGCTTATATTCTACTTTATAATGTAACTCTACATATAACACGTACTTTCAACATAGAATATCACAAAAAAGTTATCTTATTCAAATAAAGGTTTTCATTGATTTTTTAGAGTATTTTCTCTGATGCCTTACCGCTTAAATACGTGTTAGTGTATATGCTTCTTATGGGTATTTTGAAATTTAAACCACACAAACACTCTTTCAATTCACTATATATATATATATATATATATATATATATATATATATAACTATATATATTTATTGAAAGCGGGCTGTAAATCAAGTTAAGGTACTTCAATCACACCCCTAGCGATTATTATAAGAGTCTAAAAGAGGAATTTATTTGATTTCTCTTTCAGATATCCTTTTTAACTGTGTTATTGAAGTAGTACATAAAATAAGTCTCAAAAGGTAGTTTACAATTTTTTTATACGATCATAAATTTCAAAACACTTTCACTAATCCTTTTTCCAGGAAGGGAATAATGTAGTCAATATTTAAGTTTTAAAATGAGAAATATTTTCGAAAAATAGTCATAAATAAGTAAGGATTCAGACATAAGGCAGTTTTTATAAGAGCTATTAAATCTGTGAGTAGAACAGTTTTTGAAGAGATTACAACTGAAACTTATAAATTTTATTTACGTTTTGGGAGAAATTTAATTATAAATAAGGAACACACAAATAAATTTATTTTATTCTTGTACGGATTTACTTATCACAAGATTGATACTGTTAAAATATGAGGCGTAATTAATGAATTTTAAGTGTAGTATGCATAAAACTGAACAGTTTAAAATTTTTGGCATATAATTATATCGGAAAGAAATTCTATTTGACAGTATTTGTGTAAAATTTTATACTGTAGACATGTATAAATGTGGTTTCTATGAAACTCATCCAGATACTTATAATTTTACACTTCTTTAAATTTTTTTGCCGTAGTTATAAATATCTCATGTTAAGAAATCCATTAAAAAGAAATCCATTATTTTTACGTGAACTTTATGTAACTTCTTCTGGATTCACATTGTAAAAAAGTTTAAATCAGCTTTCATGTAGATGTTTAGGTCTTGTGCGTTATGACTGCTGACATGCGGTTAACTTCGATCATTTTTGATATTTTGTAGACATTTTCGACGATGCTGTATCCACATGCGAGGTGCATCTCTAACATCAAAAATACCCGAACGGAATCGACGAAACAAAAATTATACGTAACTGGTTGTTACAGTCTTTTACAGGACGATAAACACCTTTCACAATTTTAGCCACCCGGCTATCTTTTTTGCCGTTACAAGAGAAAAACGAAAATGTGTCCAATTTTCTGTTTGTTGTCTTCCATTTTTAAAACCTTGTACTCGTAACTGAATTAATCAAACAAAAAACCGCAAGAGGATATTTTAGAGCCAAATGTCACCTTTCCAACAAGCATAAATCTGAAATTCTTTGATAGATACCTCACTAGATATCGATCACTACAGACGTCTACCGCAAAAATAATGGATTACTTTTTCCCCAAACTAATATTATTACTTAATTTCTGAATGTCTTTGGGATACATTAAAAAGTACAATTATTGGGAACTATGGAAATTTTTAAAATAAAGTATGTATTTAAAAGGGATAAAATATACAATAGCTCATAGAGTTTCTGGGCCAACAATCAACAATCTGAAGACAAATAAGAAATTTTTTTTTGTTCCTCTTCTTTCGTTAATCCTCATTTGTTTTAAAATCTGAAAAATTTCTTCAGCTAATATGCTACATAGAACACGTGTTTTATTTACATCACTATAAGCTTATAAGAGATATTTCATATATTTATTATAAAAACACAATTGAACTATATGTATTCATAGCATTTATACATATAGCGATGTTCAGAGTGATAGTGAGAATTCCATATCACTAGCATCTCTGAATTATCAAATATTAAGGTGCATAGTTTACAAAAGATGATAAATTAATTTTGATTCTTAGGATATTTATTTTATATCTGCTTGTATTAGTGACACACATTTTGAATCTTCTGTTAAATTTACACATTATTATAAAATCTATGATTTATTAATTTGTAACACTTACATTATTGTATAATTAACCTGAAGATTATAGTGATTGATAAAGTGACTTTATAATTAGAAGCGCATTTATTTTAATAAAGATATTCTGGTTCTAAATTTAAGATTTGTTTTTCTAAAACTTCTTTGAAATTTTAACATTTAATTTCTCTTTAACATCAACAATCTGCCATTCGATTTCTAAAAAAAATATTTATTTCTATAAAAGATGAATTATACTAACAAAAATTAGTAATTAGTTTCTTAGAGTTCAATTATATATCTTAAATATACAATTATAATTTTGAAAGGTTTTCTAAATAATTACAAAAATCAAAATTTTAACTTTGTATAATAATAATCATTATTAAAATAATATAACATTGTTTATAACATTGTTATCATAAATATAACATTGTTTTCGTTGTATTCATGTGTATGTCTCATCAATATTTCAGAATTGCGTAAAACGATGTTATACTGTTACTCTATTAAAGTAGATTGTTTAAAAACATATGTCTGCTTTACTTGATATAATTTTATTTCAACTACAATCATAAATAAGCAATCCTCAAATTTAAATATTCGTTAATAAAATAGAATTACATAACATTCCAAATATTTCATAAATCTTTCACTATACTACATTATTATTTTTATGCATACAAAAAATAAGATCATAATAGGAAACTTTAGTAAAATTTCACTCACGTCTTAACGAATAAAATATTTTGAAAGGAAAATGTGTAAGATAATTGTTGAAAAGTAGAAAAAATATACAACATTATTTATACTTCTTATTTGAAAAATGTTTATCAATAAATATGCTTTTAAAATCTTACATGGAAACAACAATTTCAGTGTTATGAAATTTAATTAATTGGAAAGAAATAATTGAGTCTTAATTTATAGTAGTTATTAGTTTCGTCAAATTCTGTATTTGATGACAAGACGTTCAAAAAATACTAATCAAATAGAAACAGGAGTTGATAATACATTACAAAATATTTGTGTAATATTGTCTTCAATTTTGCTTGTGGGACATATTTAGAAACATATTTTGTGTAAAAGAATTGGCAGAATAATAAGTAATATGAGTTACATAACATCCAATAGCATTATGAATGTTATGAAACTCAAATGCTTTCACGTTGGATGAAAACTTAAATATAGCTCACAAAATGAAAGCATTATTACCTCTAAGGTAGTTTTGATAATATATTGAATCGAAAGAAACTTAGTAATTTTTAGAAAGAATTCGGAATAATGGGACTCTTTCAGTTATTAATATGAATGTATTAATCAGACACGGCAGAAAATATATGATTCTTTAATTATTGATATATTTCTTCATAAACCTAATAATTTATCTAATTCATTTTGCATTTTAAGTAATGAAAATATTTAAGTAATTCTCAAAATGGTTAATAAAAACTCAAAATTCGTCGACAAAATATTTGTTGCCATCATCTTTAAAACTTCAAACAATTACAAATCTTTAAAGTTTTTTAAGACACTTCTCTTTGTTACTTTATTAATTATGTCTGGAATATAGATAAAAACAAATCATATTTTTCAAAAAAAAATATTATCATGAAAATAAAATGATGTTTTTAGGAAAAAAACCTTTTACAAAACCACTTGTATGAAAGATTATTTTTTAAATCAGTCAATTTCACTCTCAATGTAAGGCATTTAGTAAGATACTAAGAACATTATATATTAGGCTGGGGTAAAAGTAATCCATTATTTTTTCGGTAGACGTCTGTAGTGATCCATATCTCGTGAGGTATCTATCAAACAATTTCAGATTTATGCTGTTTGGAAAGGTGACATTTGACACTAAAATATCCTCTTGCAGTTATTTTTTTGATTAATTCAGTTATGAGTACAAGGTTTTAAAAATGGAAGACAACAAACAGAAAATTCGATACATTTCGCTTTTCTCTTGTAACGGTGAAAAAGATAGCCGGATGGCTAAAATTGTGAATTGTGTTTATCATCCTATATAAGACTGTAACAACCAGTTACGTACAATTTTTGTTTCGTCGATTCAGTTCGGGTATTTTTGATGTTAGAGATGCACCTCGTATGTGGATGCAGCATCGTCGAAAATGTCTATAAAATATCAAAAACGATCAAAGTTAACCGCATGTCAGCAATCGTAACGCGCAAGACCTAAAAATCTACATGAAAGCTGTTTTAAACCTTTTTACAAAGTGAATCCAAAAGAAGTTACATAAAATTCACGTAAAAATAATGGATTTCTTTTTCCCCAAACTAATATTATATACTATGGTGTACAAAAATCTATTTTTTAAGTTTACCGCATTATTTTAGTGCTAGTAGAAGAATTATTATTGCATAAAGTATAGAAGAAAATATCGTATTTTTAATATTACACAGTTTATGAGGTAAAGACAAATAAGAAGGTAATATATATTTCTATATGTTTCTACAGAATGATATCAATGTGTTAACAGTTCAAAGTTGTGTTTGAGAATCTGAATAATAGTAATTTTGTGTGCTGGCCACAATATCTTACACAATTTTGGAATTATTTTTTTTTGAAATGACCAAAGTTCAAATTAAGATTTATATATATATTTTTTACATTCATATAAATATTGTTAATATATTGTGAATTAGTTATACACAATACACTTCAATGACTTTATAACAATCATAAATTTAAATTAAGGAAACAGTTGTTCTGTTTAGCTATTGAGAATTTCAAGTTTACATTCCGATGATGTGTTTGTGACATTCATATTAAAACGTAAGTTTCCGATATATTTCAATTATCATCTTCAAAAATAAAGATGAGAAACTCCCTGGAATATCTGAATTCAATATTCAGGACTTGATAAAGAAAAAGAATATCTATGATTAAGTAGCTAGAACTTTAAAAATTCTTTGATTTGAAGGGATTGAAATCGATTTTGAAAGTCTTGGAATACCCTCGAGTCTTAAACATTCAAATGTCCCTATTTCCTAACTCTCTTAGTAGCCGTCATCTGAAATAGAAGCTATTCTTCACGGGAAAGAATTCTTCGGAAGCGTTTAAAATCTTGACTTCTACGCAGTCTACTTTCAGAGTGAGCTATATGGCAAAATTCAATCAAAACTCTAAATTTGGAAATACATTCTTTTTGAAATAAAATCTGAGAATATATATCTGAAAATAGTTTAAGAATTAAAATAATGCCAAAAATATATAAAAATATTTAGTATAAATTTCGAAAAACAAATTTGTAGTTCATTTGGTATTTTTTTTATGTATAAACAAAAATTTTGTAACATTTTTTTTATACTGCATAACTAAATTTTAGATTTTCATATGCAAAATTAAGGCAAACTCAAGGCGTAATAACTTATATAAATTTTGAGTACATATCGTCTAATTATGTGAAGATAAATCCATTAAATAATTAATAATGGAATAGTATTTGACAATTTTTGTTTTACCAATGATATCATTAAGCAAGAAAAGCTAAGAATGTAAAGGTTGAGTAGAAAAATAATGGTTAAGTTAATTGAAGCCATCTTTTCACTGTTATTATATTTTCAACGTTATTTCTTTTCACTGATATTATACAAATGGTTACTCACAAATTTTAATTTTTCACTCTTAACATAATACTTCCGTGGTACCTAAAATATGCTTATTAATTTCTGTTGTCATCTAACTTTGTGATTATTTTTCAAAATTAAGCAATTTAAAATTATAAAAATCAAATTTAGTTTTGTTATTTTTATATTTTATATACTAAGCAACTTTTAACAAAGAACGAAATATAAAGTAATGTTTTTAATACAACGCATGCGAAATAGCATTATTTTATAATTTGTTGAATGACATTTAAAAATTGATTAAATAATGAAACAACATTTTTTTAAAATTCAATTTTAATGATTTATATGCATATACCTTGAAATATATTTTAAATGAAATTCTAATTTTACAAATCAATCATGAATATATTTCATGGAAAGGCTAATAGTCACTTTTACATTTAGATCAATATCCAAAAAGCAATGATTTAGAATGTTTAAAATGATATACTCTTATAGTTGGATGTTTAAAATGATTTCTAAAGAAAGTCCAATTCCACTGCTATTTCATATTGTAATCGGCCTCGCTCTAACTGACCAACAATTCTCTAAGTTTCTGATTCAGTTACAGTGTTGAGATATTCACACTCAAAGATAATCAACACTTACTGATGTTGATTATTGTTTCAAACTTTCTCTATAAGATATTCAAAATCCCAATTTATTTTATTGCATTTTTAACAACATATTGATGTTAAATTCAAAATTTACAAACTTCTAAGTTTAAATATGAAAAATATTTTCACATTTGTTAAAAAAAATAATAAATTAAAGAAAGTTGGCAATATTTTTTGATTGATTTAAGTGGTGTATCTAAAGGAAAAATGATTTTTTATTCTTATTCCGTATTCTATAATTACTTTGAAAATACAATTACGAAATGTAACAAATTTAAGTTTTTAGTATTATTGGTTTTAAAATTCCTAAAATTTTTTAACTTCAGCATTTTTGAGAAATTTTCAGTTTTATTTCATTGCATTCATTTTTTGAGTATTAAATTATAAAATAAAGTAATTTTTTTCAGAATATATTCCCTTTTTAAAAAAAATGTTTAATTGTTTTTAATTTAAGATATTTTTAACGATGTATTTTAAAAGTTTGGATTACATGTATCAGCAGAATGTGTATATGATCTAAGTAAAATAAATTTACAGAATATCTCAACTTTAACTTATATTTTACCTTTAATCCAAATGTAGATTTTATAATAGAGTTCTCAATGAAATCATTTTCCATGAATTACACCTTAATAAATGTAAGAATTCTGTCACCAGCTCAAAATGTACGATAGAAAACGATGAGGATTTTGAATAGAGATGAAACGAACGAAAAGGTAAAAAGGAAATATATAGTAATGGTCTAGGTGAGTTAAATTATTCATTTCAAGGAAGAGATTACCGAGAACCCGATAAAAAAAGATCTTTAAATTATTTGATGGGCAAATCTTCTTTTTAACTTACTAGGTAATTTATATTTATTTGAGAGTATACTGGATGAAGCTTGATTGTGTCATTAGAACGGTAATATAGGTAAGTTCTAAGTTTTCGAAACTTAGAAGAATACTTTTATCCACAAAAGGCAATATATGATAGAAATTTTCAATATATAATATGCAATATAAATATATATATATAGATAGATAGATAGATAGATAGATAGATAGATAGATAGATATTCTTTTTGTCCCTCTTTAAAACAACAATACAGATATTGCAAATCATTTAAGAAAATATTCTTTGTGAACTATATACAATATACTAATATATTAAACGTATTCTTATTACGATTTCTTTATGATTCACGAACATTTTTCATGTCCAGAGTTTTCAAAATTTAGAACAAGCATACATAAAATGGTTAAAATAAAGGGCCCAATATAATTTGAGATTATATTTTTAAAAAAGAAAATTCGTTGAAAGTAATGCCTCGTAGAAGCTATAAAAATAGAATTATAAAATATTAATGAAAAATTAGTAATTAATGTTAAAAGTATATATTTTGGTCTTAAAAGTAAATACTCTAATCAATATGTATATGTTAAAATATATAATTTGCATTCTTTTATTTAAATGATACATTCTCAGATTAAAATGATTTCAAGGAAATACATTATTATTAAGAGTATAAGTATAAAAACTATTATTAAACATATATATATATATATATATATATATATATTTTGACATTATATTAATTTAATATTGTTTATAAATATAATATTGAATTTAGAAGAAAGAATAATTTCGAAATATACTAGTATATATTCTAAATATATTTGAAATCATAAAATATGTAAATTTAGAATTTGACAGTAAAATATGTAAATAAAAAATGTAAGTTTAGAAATACTCATAAAATTTTTAGAATTTTTCCTTGAGGTTTAAGCACTATCTTATAGTATAATTTTACATATTATCCTTAGCTATACTGAAGTTAAAGATTGAATATTTGTTTAGCACTAATTCTACGAGATTTTGATATAATTTTGAAATTTTATACTAAGAATGCTAATATATATATATATATATATATATATATATATATATATATATATATA
>JAPDSC010061687.1:0-10154 GCA_026290005.1 Latrodectus geometricus
GTTTGATAACTACAAAAATGATAATTCAATTATTTTTATTTTGAATGCATAATATCTTTTTCCCTTGCGCACATGAAAATCAATCTACAAAATAACTGCTTTAAATACTAAATTATTAACTAAAGGTAGACCTTGTGGTAGTCCCATTTATAATAAATTGTTTATTCCTTTTTACATTATGAATAACTGTATTATTCAAATAAGGATTTAAAAATATTATATTTGAGTACAATTAGTATGTGAAACTAAAATTGACTATAACTAGAAATCTCTGAGCATTGCTGTTAAGAACTATTCCTGGAATCTTATTTTAATGTCTTTATTTTAATATTAAAAGCAATATCTAGTCCCTTAATTAATTAATTTGATGTGACGAGGAAATTATTCAAGAATGAGCTGAGCTCTGATTAATCTGTTGTAGTCAGAGCTCAGGTCAGAGCTAGAATTTTAATGACAATCGGAATTAAGTATTAATGTTCTCTCATGATCATTTTGATAAGTATCCGTCAATTTCAAGATTTCTTTATCCAATTAGGAACAGTTACCTTCAAATTTTGAATTTATTAAAAAACTTTATATGAATTTGGACATGAATTTCTGTTACTGAGGAGTTCAATTAATTATGTGCAACTGTCAACAAAATTCTAAATATTTTTTATTGAAAAATTAAACAATATCAGGTAACAAAAACATAGTTGATGTCGTGTAATATATCCATTGACTATGCTTCTAAAAATTAATTATGTACTAAAATTACAAATTTAATATGTTAGTTCAATCACTGTAGAAAGTTAATTGGGAAAATGGAAACCTATAACAGAGGTATTGATTAAAAATAAGTTTTTTTAAGGAATACATGAAGACTAAGAAAAAATGATTGTATTCCATTGTGTTTAATTTAAATAAAATTGCAATAAATGCAGTTTAATCAGTTTTAAATTCAACTGAGGCATGATGAATAAGTCATTTGAAGGGAATCTTTAATTGAATATTGAATCTATTTTTACAAACATTTAATGAAAAATTGAAAAAATGCAGCAATTTCTTTAAAAATTAAATAGCATTGATTTCTCCATCTACGTTTCGAGAAGAAGATAAAATAATTTAATCTCTTTAAAGATTTACATAGTAACAATAATTAATGGATGAATAATTTAATGAAATTTTAATTTAGCAAAAAATTTAAAGTGATACCTAATGCTGCTGTTTAATTTATTAACTTAGCTTGATTGGTATTTTACATTATTCTTTTATGTCTTTAATAATAACTTAAACCAAAATGTCATTAATTATAACTTAAAACCATGTTTGAAGGCTTTAGTTGAATGAACAATCTTCTGTAATTCGCAAAGTACTTTCTTTACTTCTACCAAACTAAATATAATTAGAGAAATTTTGGTTCTGTATACTTTGACATGTTAATCCCGAACATTTTTTTTAATTAAGATGAATTGTGCAAATTATTCTCAATATATTCATGTAAACTACTTTAAATATTCAGAAGTATCTAGATTTTGTAAACTTTTCACTTATACTAAACGATATTAAACTATGCAAGAAATAAACATTTTTATTTTTTACGCAAAGTTTTCGTACTTTTAGCTTGGAAATTAAGCAAGAAAAACTAACTGATTCAAGCGACATGAATTAAAAATCAAGACAAAATAAAAATGTAAAATTTATTTTCTTTACGAAATATAAAATAAATATTTTATAAAGCTATGTACGCTGTCTTCCAATAAGAATTTGGACACCTGTGATAGAAAAGAAATATATCTTAATTCAAAATCAATGATTGGTAAATTCTCCATGAGAGGCAATTACAACGTGAACCTTCCGAGGCATACTTTCCGCACAAGTCTTTGTATTACAACTAGTTGTATTGTCTTCCACTCGGCTTGGAGTAGACACACAAGTTCCTTCAAAGATTTTGGATGGGTAGTGCACAACTTAATTTGGCGATCCGAATTTGGCCGTGAAGTAAATCAGGATCGCTGATATCATAATTTGCATATGTGTTTAAATATTTATCGGTAGGCAGTGCATGTAGAATGAAATAAGATTTTTGTAGTATTTAAAAACAATACATTGTATCTAATTTTCATATGGATTATATAAAATTTAAGTAAAAGAAAATTTAATACGAAAAGTAAATAAACTAATGTAGATTAAAATGTGAATATGAAAAATAAAGTTTAGGAGTAGTATGTAACTCTACAGTATACAAAATTTTGTATAAATTTTTATAATCTCCTTTAAGACCATTAGTATTTTGTTGAAGAAGCTTACGTGTTTTTTCTTATGACGTTTCATCTGTTTAAAGATACACATTTCCATAAAAAAACAGTTATATTTTTAATATTTTTACAGTCTGAATTATTCAATGCTGTCTCATATAGCTTGGCATATATTTATACAATTTTATTTAACAAAGGTAAAATAGTTAATCATTTCCATTTCATATTCATATAGAAAAATGTAGTATTCAGCCGTATCATTATTACCATTTGCCTCTCTGCATATTGTTTCTATTACCAGGCAAAGAATGTAGTTGCCATAAATTATTTTAATTTTTAACATCTTCTTAAATTAAATTCTTACAAAAGGAGAAAAAGAGTTAACTTATCGCTTTATCATATGATGTAATCACTATTAAAATTTAACAGTGGGTTTTTTTTTTATCATGATAAATTTTATTTTTCATATTTAATGTAAAATTTACCAAATGCATAACTATAAATATGATTACAATTGTGAAAAGTTTTTTTTCTTGCGTGACCTTTATGATAATTCAAAAATTATTTTTAAGGATTATATTAATTTTGAAAAATTTTGTTAGAAGTCTATAGAAATATACAATCAATTATTTTACCTTCAAATGCACTTTACACATGCATAATTTTACACAAAAAATAGCGTTTTGTATACATGTAGGCTAATTACATTCTATGAATATTTTATTACTAACTTCCAACTATAAATATTGTTTTCCGAAAAACAATTATATTGAGTTAAGGAAATCTCTTTATAATTAAGTGAGAAACTGCTCTGTAAGTTTTTTCTTATCATTTGGTATAATTTAATATTCAATTTGAGATACTTTGCATTGTTTAACAATTTTCTGTACTTACTTGTTGAAAGTTATTTTCAACTGTTTGTAAGTAGTTTTGATTCGGTAATGATTAATATAATAATGATTAAAATCTGTCTCAATTACCAATATATTTAAAATGATTTAATCAAACGTTACATATATTGTCTAATCAAAATATTTTCAGTATATGCATATACTCATCATATTTCCCTTTAAAGACTCAACATTCTAGCATGAAACACAGAAACAAGTTAAAAATGAGTGCACATATACACACTTGATTGTTAAATTATCCTACATATACATATTAGAGATGCTGTTGGTCTTATTAATGACAAACTTGTCGAAACCAAGCTTGCTCGTCAGGGACTAGGTGAATGAAGTCAGAAAGAGCTTCTTAAGTCTTCGAAAAGAGCACACCCATTCGAAAATGGAAGTACGACTTTTGCTCACAGATCGCGGCATAATATGGGTTATCCAATTTAGAGATAGAAAGCCAGAGAAGACCCAAGGTCTAGCTCCTAACATTTCCAGAGGTATTTATTTGTAATGGGAACATGGAGAACATTGCGACCACGACATATTTTACTTGCCCAAGTCACCATTAATAAACACGACGGATCTTGGGATATGCCGGGATTCGAATTCACTACCTATGGTAACGAGAACGACACCTTAACGAACCGGGCCACCATGGCCCCTAAGGAAATGTGTACATTTATGTACTGGCGTTATTTGGTAGAGAGATTTCTAAGCGTCAAAGCTAATGGGATTATGCAATATAACAGATGAGTACATTTAAATTCAATATATGTTAAGTAAACCAGAGGGGATAACGAATTATAAGTGAAAAATATTTTTTAATTAGTCCAGGAGATTCAATGAATAAATGGAAGTTGATGGAAAAAAGCTGTCATCAAATGCAGCACTTAAAATTATTGAACTGAAAATCTTAGTAATCATTGTTGAATTTGAAATTAATTCTTTCTAAGGGAAAAAGGTGAATTTTAATTTGCTGTAGTCGATCACAAATGAAGATTTGAATATAAAAAGATTTTTCAAGAATTCAAAAATAAAAACAAATACCTCATTTTATAAAATATCTAACATATTATTTTAAACTGATTCCAGCTTAGAGTATGTGTAAATGTAAAAGGGGTAATATAAAAGAGAAAGAGCGACTTTATAGATAAAATATTTTAGATAAGCCTGTAATCAATTCTTTGAAATTGTGAATTGGCATAATATGTTGCTCTTTTTCTCAAAATGTTTGCATATTTTACATAAAAATATAATTTTTATAATTTTTTTTATTGCAGATTCAAATGAGAAACATTAAATATTAAGGAAAAGAAATGCAATTCACAAAATGCTCTCTGCATATAGCATCTATTTCTTTGTTTATATTACGCCATTAACTTAAAGGTGTGTTTTTCTTGTGATAATAAATAGGTTTCTATAAAACAACCTAAATTAAAAGAAAATTTTTCTTTTTTTGAAAACTATGATGCTTTTATAAATAATAAAATTAATCTATTATTGAACAAGATATTATTAGCAGACATTTACTAATTTAATTTTTAAGTACATTACCAAAATTTTTTCTCTTTAATGTATCATGTAATTTACTCTCAATTGTTATAGTTAATGAAAAAAATACAAAAAATTTCTTCAATCTCAGGTTATGAAACAGAATCACATTAACATCATTATACATATTGACAGCTTCAACATATACTATATGACTTCTTTTTTATTGATTTCTATTAATATATAAAATATTTATAATAATAATTATATAAATATGCTTTGAAATAAAAAATATTTATTTTAACACTAAAAGACAATTACTGATGTGCATAAAGTAAATTAACAAGGTCACTGTTGAAAATGAAAATTTATTTTCCAACAATATAGAGATGATTTATTTTTTAGAATAAATGTAAAACATGTATACTAAGATCAATACAATACAATAACACTTAACATAATCTTATATTGCATGAATTTTTAAACACGCATTTTATTTTCATTTTAAACTAATCTAAGTTTTTAAGTTACAACGTTATCTACGTTTGTGATATTGATTAAAATTTGTTCATTTCATCATTAGATATTGATTAAAATTTGTTTTACAAATAATGCTGCAATAAATTTGATCTTCCCTCCATTCGAATGCAATTCCTGTGTGATTTACTCTAATAAATTTGTAAATTTATGTATATTGTTACATATTTATACAAAATAGCATCATAGATCATAATAATAAAACATTTGTTAGCCTTTCAAAGACAAGAATTTCTCATTTTTATTACCGTTATCAAGTTACTAATCTTATTATATTTTTTGAATGACTGCATTATCTATAATACTGCAGAGAAATAAGACAAAACAATTCAATGTATCAATTTCCTTTATACACTGCCATGAATCTTACAGTATAAAGGATATTGCAGCAATTTTCTGGAAATTCTTTTCCAATAGACACAGCTCTCTAGGGAATTTTATCAGCTGACATAGATGATACCCTATTTTTAGAAGTTGACAAATAATAAAATTCGTCTAGCAAATAATAGAATAAACTAAAATATACTGCAGGGAATTCATTTCACTATTATGTCTTCAGAATGTAATTCACGGTGAGAGAATAAAGACATTTCCATGAAATTAATATATATATATATATATATATATATATATATATTTAAAATCATAATTAATTTTACAACTATATAAATTTAATCAATGCTGGCACATTAGTTTAAATTGCCATTTTCTAAATTTTCTAATGAATTTTTCTTCAAATTTAAGAACAGTTTATACTATGCAAGTCTAATATATCAAAATTTAATTTGTATATGTTTTTATATACAGTAGACACTCGTTTTTACGACTTAGTTGTGACCAGTAAAACAATTTGTAAAATAGATAAATAATGTATTAGATTATTAAGATCTGATTTATTTTACCAATTAACTTTTTCTTTTTAAATAAAGTACTACCAGAAAAAAGGCATTATAGGATAGGAACACATACAAAATAAGATTCATTCTTTTAAACAATACTTTTTAACTTTATTGATGAAAAATCAGGCTAAGAAAGGTCATTTATATTTGTCTGTTCCAATATTATATTTTTAAATATAAGAGAGTCCATATCATAAGTGAGTCTATGTTCAAAGAAACCACGAAAGAAATTTCAGGCAGCAAAAGGATTCTTTGAAGTAGTTCATACATGAGTGACTCATCTTCCTTAAAGTCATTAGGTAATTGTCTTTGATTTCTCCAGTTACAGAGATTTTTTTAATAAAGCTTGCGTGTTAAAATGGATCTATATAATCAATTTGATAAAGTCTCTCAATATGTGTGTCCATAACCAATCCTTGCAAAACTCCCTACAAGATTTGTTCATAAAGCTGTTTATTATGCCCTATCCATAGACCTTAAGACAGAATTTAGATTTGGCGGGAGAGTATTCCACAAAAGTATATTGAAGATCCAGCACATTGAAACGTGTTCAATGCAGTTATCCACAGTTAGAATTTTACTACATTCCAATAAAATAAAAACGTCAATCTAAGTCTCACAGACAATTTTCATGAATGCTTCAGTCATTCAAGTCTTAATTTTAGTATAATATGATGCTGGTAACTTTTGAATAATTTTTAAACAACTAAGTTTTAAATTTTTTATTATGATAAGCAGATATGGTTTTTTCTGTTCTATTGATGTTGGCTGCAAACAACAGTGTAATCCGTTTATTCGCTTTTTAATTCCTATTACATAAATTGTATTTAAAGCTATGTTTTCAGAAAGTTATGATATAAATGCTCCTTCTTTCTTTTCAATTTGCAAAATTTTATTCATATTTCCAGTTTTAGCACACAATTTTCAAAAGCTAAAAACCGTGTTTGGTTTCAAGTTTTTCAAGGCAATCGTCTAATGCTTTGAAAAAATATATGTTCAACTTCATAGCAAAGTAATTGGATTTCTCTTTAATGGAACCTATTAACAGGAATGCTTATTTTTCTCATTTTTCGCAGCCAAGCAAGTGACATTTTTCCAGTTATTCGTTTTGGTTTACGATATTTTAGCAGGGGAAGCACTTCTTTTGGTATTTTCTTTTTCGAGGATTCTTTCCGGGTTTTTAAAATTATCGAGAGTCTATTCTTTGGAATTCCAGATCTTTTGGTAACCACTGTCTTAGTATCTTTTGGTCTACTTTCAAATTTATTTTTTATTTCAAATGATAAATACGTTCGTTTCAACTTCGAGACAAATCCTCAACGGAATATGCTCACTCTCCTTCTCGACAAACGAAACATCATAAGTTGAGTTGTTCAAAAGAAACGAAATCAACTACAGAACAACAAAGCACAAACTTTTAAAGAGTTTTCTCTTTTTTCCTATTCTCACATGCGGAGAAGAAAAAAAGATTTTCCTCTTTCTATGCTTACGAAGGACAGGAAAAGAATTCGGCATATTTCTCTCTCCTAAAATATCTGCTTCCACAATGCCTAGAATGTATGCTCGTGTCACTTCGTTGTTCTAGAATGAATCTCAGGTGTTATTTAAAAAAAATCAAGTAAAAAAATAAAAACTGTCAGATAATAATATAAATAATAGGAAAACAAACTACATGTAAGAAACAAAAATTTTAAAGAAAGAGTTGTTGGTAAATTTTTGTTCGTAAATGAGAGGTAAAAAATATCATTATATCTATGGTTTCAAGTTAGGGACTAAGCACTATGTAGAAACTTGAGTGTTTGTAAATTAGAGGTTCGTAAAAAAGAGCGTCTACTGTATTTTTTGTAACATTCATGAGAGCCCTAGAGACTCAAAATCTTCACATTGCTTCCCATTTAACAAATGATTCGTCCTCATTGGATTGCTGGAGCTCTGTGGATAGCAAACATATCCTCATTAATTTATAATGACCAAAGTCCTTCCGTTGGTGTGGTGTGGATATAGAAAGGAAAGTACCAGCTCAGGGGTTACCTCTTCACCTGCTCGTGATTCAAAAGCAAAAGGAGCTTGGTCATATGCGAGTTTTCAAAATTCATTAATATCTCTCAGTACATGATCTATTTTCTAAATTACTTCCTGTCACATTTTTTACTCTTATTCATATCATTCAAATCATTCATATTATTCAAATTGATTATTCATATCATTAAAATTGAAATCATATTAAAGGTAAATTAACTTTACATTAAATTTAACAAAATATCATTTTTAAACATTAGTTTCTTAATTTGAAGAGATAGAAATATTTGCTTCAAAATCATTTAGATGCAATTTTTATCAAGCAGTTTTTATAAGGATATTTTAATAGACAATCTTCACTATGTATACATCAACTATTTGAAATAATATAAAAAGTGAATATATAAAATAGAACCTTAAATATGAGAGGTAATTTTTCTTGATCAATGAAAACAAGTAAAACTAACTAAAGACTTAATTTACGTTGGAATATGTTTTATATATGATTCGTCCTCATTCAAATAAATTCTTTAATTAAATCATAATTTTTCGAGGATGTTTTGTTTATCAATTGTTATACATTTTATTTATTATAATTTATTTAATAGCATGAGAGTTTCAAATTTTTTACACATGTTAATTTTCATAAAGTAAACTAAACATAAATATGTATATACTGAATAAGAAAAAAATTACCGAAATATATTTTACTTCAATACTATGCATAAATATGGCATTATACTCCTTATCTCAAAACGATAAACAATGATTAAACATGTGATTAAGTAACCATTAAAATCAAAAATTCAATTAAATTATGGGTCATAAAAATCTGAGATACGTTGTGGTTTATTTTAGAATTAACAAAGTTCATATATAAATAATAAACAAAATATATAATACATGCAATGAATTTCCTTTCAAGTGTAAATAATCACTTAAAATTCAATTTTTATCATTATATATTTTAATATTTTTAGTATTTGGTAATTTTAGGATATTTTAGTAGCTTTCCAAAAATTGTATAAGTTGTTGGTCCAAGTGATTGTTGTTTTTTGTGAGTAATATAATTTTAAAATAATTTTGTTTAAAATTAAAATATAGTTTACTTTGAGTTCGAAGATTGCATAGCAGTTTAATACATTCAATCATCTATTTTTCATTTTATATATTCACCGACAAATTGAATAAGCACCCAAAATTGAACTAAATTTTTTTTTCTAAAGATAGATATTGTGATTTGAATTGCCTTGTAGTTTTGCAGTTTTCTAGCTGGTTAAATAAATCCTGGTGATAACTTTAAAAGGAATGCTTTCTAAAACGAAAAGATTGAACCAGAGGGGAACATGAGTAATGAGATTTTTGATGTTCTCGAAATTGGAAGTAAAAGTGTGATGCATAATTCAACATTACGAGTGAGAAGTTACCTATAAACGTCTTATAACTTCAGATTTATTTTCAAAATGTATCCATCTTTTTAATCTCAAAATGAGAAATAATTTTTTTATATTTTTCGTAATCCTTATTATACTTTAAATATTAATTTACACAGGACGTTAACATAAACTAATATTTTAAAATAATTCAAAAATGTTTTCTTTATTTTTCACATTGTTATATAAGCGACAAGCAAAAACACACACTAATCAATTTATTTTAACATTATACAATTAGAAATGAGTATAAGATAATTAATTATTTATATAAATTTTACTTCCTTTATTGTTTTATTCATTTTGTACATAATCAACCATTATAACTGTAGCAATTTAATTTTTAAAACAATAATATTACTCACTAGCGCGATAGGAAAATTTCCGTTTTATTTTATTTTTTTATTTTATTTAAATTTTTTTCATTTCTCTTTAAGATTTATTTGGTGAAAATAAAAGGAAACCTAGTTTTTATTTGAGTGGCTCTAAATATGTATATTTGTGTAATAATTATTCTAATTTTTTACGAGCTCATTTGAATCGCGTACAATTGACACTTTATTTTATTAAGAAAATGAAAGTTTTATTTCAATAATACTTCCTAACATGACATATATTTTATTTAAAAAAATTTATGTATAT
>JAPDSC010061689.1:0-10296 GCA_026290005.1 Latrodectus geometricus
TTCATTCATTTTAATGTCTCATTACAAAACCAAGGAAGAAAAAAAAATACATTTAAAAATAAATTGTACAAACATATTCACTGAGGAACAATGAAAATAGCATACCGAGAGGGAAGAAATATACAAAACCGTAACAATGCAATGTACAATGATATCAAAATACAAATCCTCCAAACCTGGAATCAATGATTTTTATAACACTTCGGGCAACGGCATTGCAATCAGGAAGTGGTCCCTTTATAAACTATCGAGATGTGGAAGATTCAGAAATGTCACAACTTTAGGTGCTAAGAGGTTTTTAATAGGCGCAAAATGCTAAGGAGATTTGTGAACGGATATTAAGCAGAGTTTAGCCAGTTTGAGATCGGCCTCATCGGCTTAAAAGCTGTCAGCTAGACATCACGCCTTGTTGCTCGCCAGGCTTGCCGTCAAAATTTGTTTGGAACAGTGAACGCGAGATAGTATCTGGGGGCGGCATCACAGGCCTGGAGATACCCAATAGACAAGGCGAGAGGATAGAAGGATCGTACGGCAAGCATTTTTGAATCCTGTAGTGACACGTCTCACAATAGTTGATGACGTGGTTCCATTAGCCATTTCCAAATCCCTTACGAAAGCGAATTAGCAATCTAATCGTGTATTTCTTTTAACACCACAGCGTCGGCGACTCTCTCTACTGTGGTGCCTATCCCAACCGACATGGAAAACCACGAATCGGCAAAACGTGGTGTTCAGAGATGTATCTTTGTTCGCTTTAGCAACACACAGATAATAACAGCATACAGATGTCGAGGCGACCTGGTGAACGGTACACTTCCACTCACAACGTCAAGCGACGCATTGCCCACTCACTAAGCGAAAGGTTATGGCACGCCCTAACATTTCATAGCTGATCTACTGTAGTTGATGTACATGGAATTTTAACTGGGTAGCGTTAAGTTGATGATATTCTTGAACTCCACGTGGGACCTTTTCTAAATGGTGTTCAAGAGGCAATTTTCGAGCTAGTTAACGTCCATCCGTATAGATCTTGAGTTGCTCAAGACTTCTTACGTTATGATCAGATTCTTCCATGCCTGCTGTATACTATTCCCACGACGTGTCCCGATAACCATGTTTGGAACTAAGTGAAATTCCTGATGCCGTCGTGTCACTTTATGCAGGATTTGGAGGTGGCTGTTCAAGATTTGTATGCACATTTGTTTCAGGACAACTTCAGACAACTAATCAACTCGATATCAGAATTTGTAGAGGCATGTATTACGGCAGGAGGTGGTCGGACGCGCAATTGATTTTGCACTGTCTTTGTTTAATTCTATAATCAAGTAATACTTGATTATAGTATTAGATTACGTATTGTATTGTTGGATTGATTATAGTATTAGATCTTACAGATTTAAGTAATACTTAAATCTGTGTCACTATGTGTGTAAACGTTTATTTCAACTCCCTACAACCAAATTCATGTGTTTTTTTTAATGTTACTTCATGTATCCTCTCAGCTATATTGACGGAATATTATAACTACGTTTAATAACTATTCATAATGAAAATGTAAAACTAAATAAACGAATTTTGTTAACCTTGACAGCACAAACATATATGCGTTTTCGGCCAAAAACTCAAGCTATATGTATTTAATTTTATTCAAATCGTTTTTAATCTACTCGTGCTTTTTTTTTATCTTTAATTAAAAATGTTCGTCATTTTTAGGAAATTAGTGTTTCTCCAGAAACATATTCTGATAGCAAATATCAATACATTTTTAATACATGCTTTCTTGTAAACTAAAATTTTCTAATGCAACTACAATAAATAAACAAAAATCAAATTTCCGATTAAAACAAAACAATAAGCGTACAGAAAGGGACACAGAATCCAAAATGCAAAATTAGCTTTTTTTAAAAAAACTAACATTTCAGATTTTTATATTCCTGCAAAATTTTTTAAGCGATTCGTAAGAAAATTGGACAAGTTGTGTGCAAGCGTATGTGAGCAGTGATAGGAATACAAATCTGTGTATTTATATATTAAATGTAAGTAAATTATATAAAAAGTAAGTTGCATTGATTTTCATTATTTTAGAAAAGTGTTTACCTTTATTTATTTATTTTTTTATAAAAATATGTCCTTTAATCTAATTTTATTTTATAATTTCTAATATTGTGTTCGGACACCAAATCGTAATTTATTTATATAAATTCATATGTTGAGAAAAATATTTTTCAATTTATAGAAAGTTTCTACTTTCATTTCGTCTAAAAAATGTTTCCAATTTTTAATCAATCAAAATATTTTTAAGATTTTTAATCCTTGAATCCCAAAACATTAATATAAACTTTCTGTGAAACTATATTAAAAATATAAAAAAAATTTTTAATTTCATTTTATTAATTTGTCTTTATTATACATAAATTACACAAATATAATTTTCACGTTATAAATATATATTTAATTTTAATACAATTTTTTTTTACATTTTTTAAAGACTAGATAAATTAAAAATATATGAATAACGGTTTTGATGTGTTTAGAAATTTTAAGTTTGGTGTTTAGTACCGCGGAGGCAATCGAATGCGTTTTGACCATTCAATGTGCATAGAAAAAGGAAAAAAAAAGTGAAATAATATGTTATTTTCTAATACTACTTTATATCTAAAATATTACAGCGTTATACTACATTCTGTCGTTAAAAGAAATAATTGTAATAGTGTTCGTGAAAGAAATAGCACTTTAAAAATGACAATGCCATTTTTGCAATGCTTTTTTTTCTAGAAGATCAAGTAATGAATCATAAATAAATTTATGCCAAATGGAAAACTTAATTACGGCTTACGAAATATATTGTAAATTAGCAAAAATTTTTCATATGAATTACAATTACAATGGTTTTAATAAATTGAATTTTTAATTAATAACAAAAATTTGAAGATTTTTAAGAAAAATGTTTACAAGTCCTGTGGTCTAACTTGAGTCATAAAAATATGTAGATCTGTAAGTCTTTTTCAATCTGTAATGGATATAAAAACAAAAATTAACAATAACACAAAAAATTATATATTTTTGATTCTTGTTTTAAATATTATAATGCTATGATTAGCTAAAAGGAAATATAAGTACCTGATGATACAAAACAAAAATGCAAATTAAGAATCATAAATTACCGTAATGAAGAGATTAAAGTAGATGAAGGAAATCGTTAAATGGCTTTGAGCTTAGAAAAATATTATTTTTCCTATGGAAAGATTTCATCTTGGAGGAATCTGTCAGTAGTATTTATTACGAACATCATTTGTGTCACCATTAATTGGAATTTCTTCTGTAATCAAAATTACAATGGTCTCTGATCCTGGAAAAACTTCTTTTTTTTGACACAAAAACTAAGTGAAAATGTGCAGGGAAGTTTGGAACAAACTCATTCTAGTTACTATAAGAAAAAGGCTTTATAAAAATCTATTGATGAGACCACACATTAGCTGGTACCATCCTCTTCACATAAACAAAATCAATTATTGGCAAATGATGCATCCCTTTGTTGATCTAATATAAACATTTTTTACTATAAACCACCGGAACGCACTTTTCTCGTACTGCGGGATCATTCATTACCACAATCATGAGTAATTTTTTAGGTTCGAAAGAAGACTTGTATCTCATGTTTTATACTCATTGGAATGAATGAGTGTCATGTGAAGTATTTACATTTATTTAAACTTACGCTTATAGTGACATCTATTGCTAAAATCTCTAATTATGGTTACTTTTTGCTTTATGTTTTGCCCTTATTCAGTAATATTCCATTCGAATTTAAGTTATTTTAATCAGTTTTTCAATTTTATTGCATTTTTAAGTTTAAAATTGATTTATAATCACATTGTTTATGGTCATTTAAATACGTGAAAAAGTCAGCTTCATGTTCATACCTAAAAGATCATATGAAATATTCCTACAGATATTAACACAATTCATAAAATTATTATTTTTGAGAAAAACATTTATTTTTGAATGGCAAATTTTAATATTTCATGAGGAAAATACCTCGAAGTAACACATTGGTTTGGCAAGTTTTATTAGAATTCTGTTTCATTGAGACAAACCGTGAAGAATTTTCGCATTAATCTTAATATGCTCATACAGTGTTAGAGTGGTGTTATCTCTAAATGAGAATTCATTTCTTCACATGAGGGCTGGTTACACCAAGACTCACAATTTAGATTGGACTCCTTACCGCTACAAACATTCGAAACACTTGGCGGCATTCGAAAGGTTGAAACGGAAGCCTGGGAACAAAGATTCTGTCCCTAGTCGAGCAAGTCTAACACGGATGTTGTGAACGCACTCATAACCGAAATTTGGCAGACTTCTTAGAAAATAGTAAAATAAATATATTTATGGCTATTCGTCAATTGGAAATGTGTGAAATAACTGAAAGCTTACCAAAAGGAAATGTATTTCATTTTTCATGAATATTTTTCTAATCTATAAAGGCTGAAATATGCCCCATGATTGCTCAAAGTCAACTTCAAACAACTTGTTGATGATTCAAAACAATGTTTGGTGTTATTACAATTCAATTGTTAAAATGAGCTTTTAGATTACTTTCATTCTTTAAATAGAAGCTATTAAAACATACCTTATTTGATGCTTAATGGGCATCAAGTTTTCTTCAGTTACCTTTTAAATATTTGTTACTTTGGGAAATATGTTATGAATCAAAACCATCATTTAAGGATATTCCTACGAGTTACAGATATTACAAGAATAGTCTCAAGCAATTCTTGAGGCAAATGTTCAAAAAAGTAAAGATACATATGATTTCTTCCTTCCTAAACTAATAAACTCTTTCGCTCTGAACTCACTCCTTTACAACATAACAATAGACATTGGTTTTTCATAAACATGAAGATTTTGAGATTCTATAATGAGAATAGTTTTATTATTCACTAAGGTCCACGTCCTACAAGGTTTCCTACAAGGGGAATATCTTTGGATTCTAAAATGAATTGATATAAATTACTTTAGTGCACCAGTCGTAATTTTTGTTTTTTAGTTCCTTATTTAACATATTAATTTTTTGAAAATATAAAAATAAAGTCAAGGAATTTTTATAGTGTTTATTTATAAAAAAAGCATTTTTTGAAAATAAATAAATAAATTTTCGAAATTATTTTGTAATTAAAATTTGCAAATAAAAGTTTTAATTATTTTAACTTTTGTATTAAAATCAAAAATTTTAAAATAAAATTTAAAAGGGAGTGAAATCTAAAGGCAACAGCTGTAGCCAATTTTTAAAATTAAAACAAGGAGGACGATGCTGATCAATATTTATGCCTTTCGAAAGAGATTTAATAAGAAACCCATGAAAAATATGCTGTGTGAATGTAATCAAAGTTCGTCTAGATTTGCACATTTAAAAGTATTTGTGGGGAAAAAAAAAAAAAAAAAAAAAAAAAAAAAAACACCTCTCCAAAATCTCATAGTTAATTTTCAAATATTATCAAAATTGCAATACTGAAACACTACGTATTCCGGGATTTGACCTCACATTTATCGAATATATGTTTATAAATCATTTGGTATTGTTAAGGATTCCAGTACGTTAACTGCTACGAATAAAACGAAATATGGGAAACTGTCGTTTATGAAAAGATTGTGAATACTCTTAACTTGGAACGAAGATTTGTAACACTTTTTTGCAAAGATGGATCCATTTTTTAAGGATTTTAATTACGTAGAAGAAGTGCCTTCTTTAAGAAAGTTATGTTCAGTACGTCTGGTTCTTGAAATCTTTAAACAGATTGACATTTCTTCTGCTCTAAGAGACAGGTCTTGGATGTATTATGCGCGAGATAAAAATTTAAGAGACACAGATAATTTCTCAATTTTAATAGATATTATAATTGCTAAAGTGCGTTACTTATTTCCTCCGTATTTAATTGGTAAAGTGGAGGTATTTATAAGATATATAGGAATTCAGATATGCGAGTGGATAGATAAAGTGAATTATTTAAATTGCGAAGTGAACCATCGCGATATTTTAAAATTTATGAATTTGACTATTCATGGAACTGTTGATGAATATAGATCAGCTGAATCGTTAGTAAGAAAATTTCGCTATCGAGTTATACGGGCTGCTTTCTATTTTTGTGTAGAAAACGAAGCTCTTAAAATGCTGAGTGAGGGTATACCATCTCATATCCAAGAATATAGTGATGACTGTGATGTTGACACGTCAAACAAAATTTTGATGAAATATTGGGTTTTTAAACACCAGAACAGGTTATCAGAGCTTTCAATGTTAATGAGAAACTCTAGATTGGTTCATCATTTTTCTCCAAGATTTTTCACTGAAAGTGATTTATGGGAGAGAAACTTGAACCGACTGATGACGAAAGTTTCAGCGTTGAAAAGGAATTTAGTTGCGAGTGAGTATTTCTTTTCAACACTTGAAGATGATGAAAAAGAAGATAACATTCGTTGTTTTTTCAGAATAGCGAAGTACGGATATTTGAATAATAATCGTTCAAGCCCAGAATGCATCAAATTGGCTCATTTTTTTCTTTTACAGGGGGAACCAGTTTGGAGACAAAATATTTTGTCGTTCTATCAAGAAACATTTTTGTATGCTATGATCAATAACTATAATTTCCAACACCAAATTGTTGCATCACTCTCGTTAATATGGGACACTTTAGGTGTAGACATTTATTGTGGTATGATTGCTTTAATTGTTGAACGTCTGTTGGAAGGACGTTTCGTGAGAGGATTACTTCTGACGAGTATCTGGCATGCCACTCCTGGAGAGATGAAGAGTAAATTCTTTTCTGAAATTGCATCTGATAAGGACTTCATTTTTTTATTTGACGATAGAGCTTACTTTATTACTGGAGGAATCGTGGAAGAAGCCTCTATAAGACAAAGAAATGACATATTTAGTTTTTATGAAATATAAGCTCTACAGTTCCTATTAGAAAGAAAAAAAAATATTCTCATTTTCTTTAGGTACCCAATTGAATGATATACATATTTTTGAAATCCGGTTCACGTGCTTGAATTCTTAAATAAATTAAAGGTTTATCAAATACTTAATGTTTGCAGAGTAATATATATTTTAAGCCATGCACATCAAAATCACAATCACATTTAAATTAAAAGTAACTGAAGTATAATGAAATCTAATTTTGGTATTCATTATACAAAATTTTTTATTTCTTTTTAACTTTAAGAATGCACATGTTATTTATAATCTAGTTTTTAATATTTCTGAATATTGTACCATATTGATATGTGAACGTTGCCTCATATTATCTGAATACTACCTCACATGATTATTTGCATATATTTTAACAATAGGAATTCATATATAATTTATAATTTAGTTTTTAGTATTTCTAAATCTATGAATATTGTTTCTATGCACGTATATCTATATATAAATGATTGTTTCTCTATTGCCCCATATTGATTGTAATATCTGAATATATCAGAACAATAATAATCAAGATAAAATTTATAATTCAGTTTTTATATTTCTGAATATCTGAATATTGCTTCTACTAAATATCTAACTGTTGTCCCATTTTGTTTGTTCAGTATTTTATATACAGCTGTATATTTTCATTTAATATTCTGAAATTTTTCTATAAACTATGGAGTAACATAAATTGTATAATGTTTTGAAAATTTCAAACATTTATTCACTATAAATATGCGATTGTTTTAGCTTTGTTTCCAGTGATATCACTTATACAAAGTGCTTTGAAGATTAAATGTAAAATGAAGATAGTTTAATCTAAGTCGTCGTGAAAATTTATTTCATCCGCTAACGGAACTTGATTTCACCCGCTTAAATTGTATGCATTCAAAATTTGGAAACGGAAGAATGTTTTATAGTTCAATCGAGGATCGCATAAGATTTCACACATTCTTACTTACCCATCAGGAGTAACAACTAAGATTTCATGAAAGTGAATTTAAGTAAAAATATTATATAATTGTTATAAACTCAAATTCGGCAATAGGGTTATCAAGATAATTCAAGTGATAATTATATGTTGAATCAATTAGCATTTATTATTTTAAATGATGGTAAATTTTTATCAGTAATAATATTACAATATTATTTTGCCAGTTATTAAATTTTTATTTTATAATTTCAATAATTTTAAATAACGAAATGGTGTGTTTATAACTAAATGTTGTTTCCATACTTTACTATGTTATGCAATATTAAATTTGGATTATAAAATTATTCCTCTGATTAATGGCATCAGTGTAATAACATAAAATTTTTTTTTTTTTTATCCCATCGCTCATTTCCAATCGGTATTTCATATATTAATATTGAAGATTTATCTTACTTTATTGTAAATAGTCTAGGAAATAATTTATAGCATAAGTCAATGTATACAAATCAATTGTTATAAAAATTGCATGCTAAAATTTTGTTTTGATGCATATACTAGGTTCAAAATTTTCATGTAAAGCTATTTTCGTTTGTTAAATTCTTACTCGGTTTGATAAATTTTATTTTGAGAAATAAAACTTTTTCTTTGAATAAAAATATTTTGGCATAATTCTTAATGCTGCAAAATAAATTTTAAATCAAAATAGCCCATTTTATATATTTAAATACTGAAAATTTTTTTTAACAATATACTTTTGTATGATATTATACAAAAAACAATTTTATGGGAGTTTTTTTAAAGATACATTTATTTAGAATATTTGTATTACACGTTTATTTTAATGATTTAAAGTTCGAATAGTTATTACGGAAAAATTTAATATTAGATGGCAATAACTTTTAAAAAAAATTTAAGTAAAATTCCAAATTTAACATTAGAGGTCTTAAAAAAACAGCTCGATGCATTTCATAGTCTTTATTTGCTACTGGATTCAAATTGTAGTCTCAAATAAAAATATTTTATTTTTTTAAAATGTTGAGTTCATCAGTGTATTTAATAAGGCATAATTAGAAGTTTGAAATTTTTAAGTTTAAGAAGTTTTTTTTTTAAAATTATCACATGACAGAAAATGATTTATTTTCAAAAATTGGAGGTTTCCAGTAATTCCGAATTTTTGATATGCAAATTTAATATTTAATTATCATAAACTGTGAAAGACATGTTGCAGTAGTTGTCAGATAAAATATTTCAATCACTGAAATCCAATTGTTTTAAGTTATAATTACTTTGTTTAGAATTATTGACATTAATACCAGTATTGTATCAATATCAAGAAATTCATAGTATTAAATCTTAGTAGTGATAAATCTCAAGTAATTTTCATACCATGAGAATTTAAGCGAATCAATGGTAAATGACCTCTCACTATATTAGAAAGAATTTTAGCGATAGATTTATTAAACAGTTTACCATGTCAAAGGTATTTGAGGGTTAGCTATGTACTATTGTTAATTAAGGGAAGAATTGTGGTATAATTAAAATATAATTTTGAGTCTATAAAAAAGTAATTTATCTTTTATTTTAATATTGGAGGTGGAGTTATTTTTTGTGTTTCAATATCGTACAAGTGGAAATTCATCCGCAATACAAGACTTGTTCTCCGTATCTTTTATAGTAATTAATTCCAAAGTAAAGCCAGAAGTTTAATAATATTGTTGTTATTAATACTTTTCATATAACTCGTGAATGAGATTCTTCCAAGATAAGATTCCCCACGGAATTTCGATTACAGAACTTGAGTAAAATCTAATGAAGGTATTTGAAGATTTTCTTTTTAAACTCTATTACCAGTGAAATCAATTATATTACTACAGTTTAAAGGACGGACTATATCAAAATATTTAAATCATTTTAATAGAGTAAAATTACAGCTGAGGAAAGATTATTACTTGGAGTAATTATAAATCTTGCATTGTAGTACTATTTCTGTAATTGTTAGATCAGAAGATATCTATGTAAACAAAGCTACCATAATTAATGCGTGATTTTATCAACCATAAGTATAATACAAGTAGTAACGTGCGATCAGCATACGAAGACTTATTTTGCAGCATCTTGAGCTCCTTAAGATTGTAAATGGTTGAGCGATAATCAGCAAGTTACAACGATGATGCTTACAAAGTCCTGGGGGGGGGGAGTTAAAAGCTAAGGTTTTCAAAATAGAAACTGAAAATTTGTTCTAAGTACTATTGGGTACTTCAGCTTCAGTTTTGACGATGAAATTTACTTAGTAGAAAAAGTAGTTTTACTCTCTTAACAAGATTGGTAAGCTAATTCTTTGACTTTCTTAAAGGTGACGTGATTCTCTGTTGTAGCGTAATTTATGTCA
>JAPDSC010061692.1:0-11939 GCA_026290005.1 Latrodectus geometricus
AAAATTTAAACACAAATAAAAATATATCACATGTAAAAATCATTAATTTATATTATCTTAATATGAGAAATCTTTAACTTGTTTAAAAATAACAGTATCAATTGAGATTTATTATTTGCAGAATAAATTTAGAACTCAATAAAAGTGTTTTTTAAATATTGTTTGATACTGTTGATTTTTAACAGTCGATTTATTTTCAAAAGATTACTTTTATTAGAAAATAGTATTTTCCAACAATTGACCGGAATACATAAATCTACACCTTTGTAAAAGTAAGAAATATATAAATTATTTAGTATACATCAGTAATATTTAAAGTATTGTGTGAGAAATAAGACTATTTCATGGTATAAGATAATCAAAATTTTATTCCAAATCATTAGAATATTCAATTTTAAATTTCAAACAATAGTAAATAGGTGGATATATTACAGAATTTTAAAATGTGAAAAAAAGAACATGATTTATATATTTTTTTTTTGTTTAAACTGTATTTATGTGTGAAAACAATTTCTTCCATGCGACTAGAATTCTAGTAAATCAACAATGAACCTTGTTTAAAATATCAGTCCATATTGTAAAGACACCGAAAACAAAAAATTGCAATAAAGATGCATATTAATTGTTACATTTTTTGTATATACAACCAATAATTATTTCATTATTTCTCATTTGATTATTGCTTTTATCCTTGGTTTTATTGACAACAATAACTCAAAAAATTGCATAAACTACACCATATGACTTTTAAAGGTACTAACTACTTTTTCAATTTAAAGTTAATAAGTTATATAGCAGCATACAAAAAAAGAATTTGTTTTCTAACATACAAAACAAAATAATTTCAGATTGTCATAAATGAAAAGTGATTCATTTTTTTAAATTTAGATTACAAATTATCAATATATGACAACGTGACTAGTTTCAAGTTAATCGATTATTAGATAAATATGCATAAAATGATGTAAATTGCAACAAAATATTTTATACAATATTCAACTTACTTTGGCGTTAGCACAATTGTTTTATTTACACCTTATGACTATTGGGGCTGCTAGCTTATAGTAATTGAGCCTATTGAAGAAAACTATCCCACATTTGGATTTCTTGTACAAGATTATCAAAGTAAGATAACTTTATTTTAGATTGAAAATTAAAATGTAAATGTTCTCATCTTTTTCAAAGCGTAATTGAAAATTACGACATTTTCCACATATTTGAAAAAAAATTTAGTAGATGATTGCTGAATTATATGCAAAATACTAAAAAGAATATTGTTAAGAAATCTATCATTAACTGTATAACAATATTTATAATAATATGTAATTTTTCATAAGGCTAATTAAATGAATATCAGAGCACTTTGTTAGCTCATAGCTCAATTATGTTTGGGTTTCATATGCTTTTTATTAGTAAGTAAGTAATCAATAAAATTTCTAGACCATTACTTTCATTCTCAAGTGTTCAGAATAGGAAGATTTCATTTTGATGGGAGAGTCATATTTTCCCAGTAAATACATTTTGAGGGAAATAATTTTTTAATAGGAAATTTAATGGATTTTCTGATCTCTGCATTAAATAAATATATTTACTTATACATCACATAATAATTTTGCCTTTAAAATTATGCAAAAAATTACATTGAATTTATGAAATTATTTTAAAGTTCAAATCATTTAAAACCATCATTTAAATTTCTAACTAACTGTATATGTTAAGGCGAAGAAGATATATGCGTACATATTTTAATAAACAAAACATATGTAATCACTTACACATACACAAACACATTCTTGAAAACTGAACTATTACTTCCAATATAGGATTAATAGACATGTGAGAAATCAATAAAATAGTAATTACATCTATTACAATACTTCTTATAAAATATTTAATACTATTTCTCTTCTGGAAACAACTTTAAGATTCTTGGCATAAATTTATTTCAGATGTATGATCAAAGAAAATTAAAAAATAAAATAACATCATAAAAATGAAGGTTGAATAAAAAAATTAAAAAAAAAACATTGAAATATTATTTTATTCAGTATTGAATTCATTGGTAATCCTTTTATAAGGAATACACAAAACGAAATATTTTAATATTTTTTTAATAATATTTGAAATCAATAGAAAATATTTTTAGAAAGCAATGTCATTTTAACTTCATGTTTCATTTACTGCTTTATTCTTAATTTTGGATATTGGCTTTTTAATTTCTAATTCATCCAAATTTTTACAATGAAGTATCAAAAGGCATTTGCATTAAATTAAAAAAAATTATACTCTCCTCATTTTCCCCCTTTTCTCTCTGAAATAACTATAAAACAAATTAAAATAAGTAAGTACATCAAAATTCAGTAATCCCAATTTTCTTTTATAGTGAAGTAAAGGCAAAAAAAATTATACAAAGTTAATGAAGGCAGACCAAGAAAAAAAGTTTCATTGAAATTTGATAAGATAATTTTTTAAAAGAGCTTTATGCGTTTTCTTTCTCGTTTCTCTTTGACCTTTTTTGCAACATTTCCGATTCATTAACACTTTCGGATCAGCTGATCATCTTGTTAAACAAGATTCTTTTGAAATGCGATATCTTCTGATCTCTATTCAACTATTTATTTTTCCATTTTAATGCAAAGGTTCTCTGTAACAACTTAAGGCAAAGGAGCATATAATCACATACAAAGAACTAGAAGAAAGAAGCAAACATTTTTGACTCCGTATCTCTCTGGATTTCTTGAATAATTTGTTTGCATGAAATTCATTAAATGATCATAATTTGAAGACGAATATACAATACCTACAAGTGATATATTGATGATTTGAAAATACCATGTTATTTATTTCTTTATTATTTTATTAAAGTATCATTGTTGCAAATCAAAATAATTTTTTAATACATTTCAAATTGTTGTGACTAATTAAAATATAATTTAATTAGCAAATGCGTTAAAATACATGAAACTAAATATACTTAAAAACTGATACAACATTTTGTGAAACAACTACAATGAATTATTTCATTATTATGAATTATATTATTATGACTTTATTATGAGTTTTTACATGAAACAATATTTTAGGAAATTTAAATTCAATTATATATATGTTTTTTTCTACGAAGTTGGTTAATTTATAAAAATATTTGGAAGTAAGTTTATTTTTTTTTAGCGTATTATAATCATTTAGAGAAAAATTAAATTTTTTAAGAAACATTTATTAAGTAATGAAATATAATGTTTATAAAAATTCAAATTTCTTTTCACCTAATATTATTTCATACATAATAGATTAAAAATTATCAACAGAAAATAAAAAAAATAATAATAATGTATCTAAAGTTTATAAATGAATTTCATCTTGGGTAGAAATTAAAATTTAAATTAATAAGACAATTTTTACTGTACATATTTTTGTAAAAAATATCTGGATACATAAATAGAATATATTTACGATTACGAAAAAAAATATACGGAGTGTTATAAAAAATAATTATTTATAAATCCTTTATCTCAAAATTTTCTCTCTAAGATAATTTGTTGAAAAATAAATCTGTTTCGTCAGCAGAAATTCTATAGCATTTTTAATTAAAAATTGGAATAAATTTTCATGAATTAAATCGTATATCATTCTGGTGTTTTTAATTATAATTTATTTCATGGAATAAAAATGTTCTTTTATGCTATTTTTAATAAAATATTTGACAAATTTTCAATCTCTTGAAATAAATCATGCATTATTCTGAGTTTCAGCTTTTACTTATCATAAGATCCTTTCATAATGTCTTCATTTTCAGATTTTAATGAATTTCAAAGTTAGGCAGGATGGTAATAAATGAATGATACAGAATTTAAAAAAAGTTAACAAAATCAAATTCATTTATAAATTCTATGCAATACTACATGATGTGCTTAGAATATATATTAAGCTCAATACTTCTAACAAATAATGGAAATTTTCCCTTTAAGTTTATCATTAGAATAAGGCTGTTTCTTTTGAATCACAATTTTGATTAGAGTAGCACTTTTTATAAACTAATAAAGTGTATTATTTAAAATAATAAAAGAAGGTAACGAATAATATTTTCAATCTAAATCGAGCAGTTTAAAATTGAAAACATAACATTTATATTGTTATAAACACATGAGTTTTCACGTGAACAAGAAGTGCTCTTAGATCTAACATGCGTTTTATCTCGGTTATTCATGCATAAGTGGCCAACATATTTGTTTTGATGAATATGTAAACAATCACTGATGTGTACATATTCATCAAAAAAAATATTCATCAGTAAAAAGAGAAAATTTATCAAAATTGGTTTTAACAATTTGTAAATACAATGGGAGAAATTACATTAAACAAATTATCAACATAATACCTAATAACTTCTGAAAATGTGAAATAATACTTTTCTTAAATATTTTTTCTGAAATTTATTTAAAAAATTAATATTTCGTTTTAGTTATATATTTAAAATTGTCATAAATACCTTTTAATGTCTTAAAATTATTTATTTTGACGTTACGCTTAAAACATAGTAACAAATAGGAATTATTAGATTTATGCACAAGGAACAAATGTAGCGTCACTTAATGTGTAAATAAGTACGTAAAAAAGAATAGAAAAAATTTCATTATCCAAATTATTATCCAAAATAAAAAAAAAGAAAACATGATAGAGAACATTTTTTTCTAAAGCTAGGAGCACAAGATGTTTTTAATGGTCTCGACGATTTTTCTTTATGTAATAAGCTAAATTCTGGTAAATCTTCAAAGTCGTAAACTAAGAATGTATACTCGACTAGAAATCTCCCATTTCATCAAATAACGAGGCAAAAACATCTCTGCTCTTTAATGGAGGCATAAAATCCTTTTAACAAGAAAGGCATTTACATAATATCTGAGCCACATGGAATAAAATAAGACGTTATCTAGTGGTTACAAAGAATGAAAGTTCAAGGAAGCATGACTTTGATGAAAGGGTTCAAACTAAAATGCCTCAAGTGTTTGTGATTTGTTATGAACTTATTTTATGATCATATCTACAAAAAACTATTTTATTGTGCTTAAAAACTCATAAAGAGTTTTCCTAAATAAAAAATACCTTAAAAAACCAATAAAATGTTATCATTATAAAAAAAAGTTGTTTTTTTTTTAAATAATAATTATTTGTTGAAGTATGCAAATTGATCTTTTTTCCTTAGGAAACTTAGAATATGAATACTAAAATAAAATTTTGTGTTATATTTAATCTATAATCTAATAATTTCTTCTGGATGAGATACTCTAATTTGTTAGTTATTTCCTCCACAAAACGCACAAAAAAATTTTTCAAACTTCCAGATTTGAAAAATCAAATCCTGATTTATTTTTCTGATATTAAAATTTTTAAATCAAGATATTTAATTTCCTTAAATGTTTTAAATTAGCAACGCACTCTGTAGACAACAACACAAAATTAAAACTTTTATGATTTTTTAATTTTTGTGTTGTTGTTCACAGAGATTTTTTAAGAACAAAAATATAAAAATTTATATTAATTAATTTATACTAAACAATAACAAAATATTTTGTTATTGCCTAGTATAATTTTTAAACAATAAAATAAAAATAATCTGTAAAATAATGAAAAATGCACCAATGCGTGAAATATTTTCATGGAATTATGATGCAAGCTCTGAGTCTATGAGATTTTAAAAATTCATACAAAAATAAGCACTCCATGTAACGTAATTATCATAGAAGCAACAGAAAATTAAAGCACTATGAAAAACAAATTATGTTTTCAACATTACTTTTCTCATTTTAAATTAAATAACATATTCACTGGGAAAAATATTTTGCCTGTATTTCAATTCAAATTTTTTATGAAATAAACGTGAATAAACTAGAATAAACGTTTATGTTTTTTTTTTAATTAAAAATTTTTATGTAAATTTCTAGCACTGTTTTTATAAATATTTTTAGAGTGAAACAATTTACTCTTCTCTTAAAAAATTAATAAAAAAATGAATATTTTTTTCCCAATGTATTATTTGCAATATTATGTAACAAATTAAATTTCATTAATGTTTGAAGCTGTATATTTTTATTTATTAATCTCTCATTTTTGTAAGATAAAATATTTAACATTTAATGTAAGATCTGGAGAATAAACTTGTGCTAGTAAGTAATAAGTTGATATAACATCAAGGACATAAATGTCCAGTAGTTAACGTTAACTACCTTGATGAAGATTGTGGTCGAAGCTTAGTGTCACTAACTTATTTATGGATGGTATGCCATGATGCCATTGTACACATGCCATTTGAGGAATCACATTAAATAGATTATAGCGACACTGCTGGTGTAATGATGTTACCATTTCTAATTTCACTGACATCTAGGGAATTTATAGTCTGGAAACGTTCAGACCAATTGTGGTTTCTTAACATGCCTTATTTGACAAACTGTTGCTAATATCAAGGTCCCTTAGACTGTTTTGAACAACATGCTAGTCGATAGATCTTTTCAGACAAATTATTTCACCAAAGCCATCGAAGTTAAATTTTTCGAAGTCAAAATATATTCGCAAACCTATCATATACGCTTTGAACGCATCTTTGTTTAAATCTGAGTGTAGAAAAAATAATATTCTAATTTTATTAGCCAATAAGAATTTTATAATACAGATTTATTGATGAATGTTTCCTTTTCAGTTACAATGAGTGCTCTACAAATTAACTGTTGTTGCTTGTTAAATCATATAAGCATGCCAAATTCCGCTGTTACATAAATTGTTTCTCAGTACGTTTTATAACGAACAATAAATTTTCTACGAGAAGTTTCTTAGCTAAAATATATATTACTAAATAATAAGCTTGTTATTAGCTTAGAAGAGGAAAATATGCTTGATATTTTTAATCATTTTTTTATTTATTTGAATTTTACAGACTTAACTATATTTAAATTGGATAATTTCTCGTTAAATCAGTATACTGAGCTTTGGTTTACAGCAAACAACTTCCGGTTTAAAGTTAAGCGAATATTGTATATTTTTTGGTGATAAAGATGTTATTTTACAATACAATTTAATAAATATAATGATCTTTCTTCACATAGAGAGCACAATCTTATTAACAAAAATAATGTAAACCTTGAATTGTGTTTTCCTTAAAACCACTTCGATGATTGCGAAAAAGGCAGAATTTTTCATAAGATGTTATTTACTCATTTAATTGATTTCGAATCCAACTGGGAATTATATTAGAATATTTTTTTTTAATTTTACTTTTTCTAAACTAATAAACTTTAATTCAAATAAAAAAATAATATTAATTCTTACAAAATATTTTTCATTTATAACACACTTATTAAAATATTTGTTAATTTTCATATTACATTAATTTACAAGGCATATTTCATCTTGATGTATTTAAAATAATTGAAAATTAAATAATTAATTTGAGTTAGTTAATCCTAAAAAGTTTAAATATAAAACAGAAGTTTTTTTTATAAACTTTTCATAATTAAAAAGAAAAACTATTTAGTTCCTTTTTGTAAGAAGAAAGTAATTACGTCTAAATGAAGATTTTTCTGCAGTATTAAGCTTCCTCAAATTTTACTGAAATTAACGATTAATTTCCATATTATATAACATAAAATATTCAATAATGAATATAAAATGGAATTTAAAATTATATTGAATATATATGCTGATGAGAAAATACATGGGAAATCGAATATATATCTTAAACAGTTGTTAAATTTAAAACTAACATTTATGTTACTCTAAGACAAATTTTTGGACAACACAGTTGAACAATGTAAACAAGAATTTTTGTTGAGCAATTTAAATAAGAAAAACATATTCTCTAAGTCTTACAGTAAAGGAATGTTAAATATCTCTGATCCTCTATCGATACAAAAATAATTTTTCTTAGTGGCAACGTTTATGACACGAAAACATAAGTAAAAAAATGTTTAGTAGACAACAACAGCTGTTGTGATGCTGTTACAGGAAGTAGCCATAACTTGACTCTTCCTCACATATTTTTGAAATGGAATAAAATTAACGGTTGACAGAGGTTGTAAATTCATCGCATTTACTGAAATGGAAATATATTATTCTGAAAAGCTTCCAGAAAAGTTCCACATCTGTGGGAAATGTGATAGGTAATGGGATAAGAAAAATAATGCTCTGTTCACTAATGAATTGATGATATATTAAGTTTATGAAAACACAACTTATTTCTTAGGGGGATATGTATATGATATCTTCACTATGCATTAAAATGTATTACGCGAACACTAAAATTTTCAATATTTATCATTTTCTGTAGTGCATAATAAATTTAAATATAAAAATGTAATATTTTAAAGGTCAATCTTACATGTGAAAACTAGTTTTATGTGTTTCTATTTAATATAAAGATTATATTGAATTTAAAATGAAATAATGTTTGAATTATATAAGCTTTACAATTATTTTTCCAAACTATTAGTACACTCAAGAGAACTGTATCCCTTCTCCTCTATACTGAACACAAGTTTAAATTTATTATTATACTAACAATTTATGAATAGGTAAATAAGGAAAGGAAAATATTGCTAATATTTTTTAATACTTGAAATATTTAACAAGAACAAATATATTTTAAAGATATTTTAACAATAATTGTGACTAACAGTAAAATAAATATTCTATGTACACTTTTGTAACCAATAATCCGAATAATAAATTATTAGATTCATTTGTGATATTAAATTAAGGAATAGAATTTCTTCAGTTTTGAAAACTAAATAAGGATGTCCAAATTATTATTTGATTTATTTTGTGTTGAAAATATTTTTTCTATTTAAGATTGTGGTGAATATTTTCAAATTTCTCATGAGTATCTTTATGTTATATAATTTAATTTTTAATTAAATTTGAGGAATATAACTAATGCTTACAATTAAATTTTAAGGTGTTTGGTAGTAAAAATTATTTGATAAAATGAGAACTTACATTTAATGTTAATAAAATAAATTTATAATAAAAACGAGTCTAATATTTTATTGCTTTGCTGTTTTAAGGGGGCTATTTGTGTTCTTTATGCACCTAATGCATCATTTTATGTCATACGAGAATTCACTCAAAGAGAATTTTCTTTTTAAGCTTGAGCAAACTCGATGATGTATATTCATGACCAATAACTCGTTCTACATTCGAGTTTGATTGATTTTGTTGGACGATCGATCAAAGCCTAAGTGGAGCCTACTTAATAAATGACTTTGATTGGATGGCATAATTGGCAATTGATTAGGTGTCAAAACTTAATGAAGAGCTTCACGAGGAGGAATTGAACAGAAAGGGTTTAGTTCCTGATTATTGACGTACTCATTCAAATATATTCATATTAAGTGAACTTTAAATATGTATCACAAAAAATTCATATGACAAAAAAATTTAGGGAAATTGCTTAAGTTCATAAATTTATTCGAGAACTTTAATTTTTCTATAAATTACCTATGAAAATAACTTATTATTAATCAAAGGAATTTTAATCATTCTATTTTAATCTAGCATCATTAGATTTATAATTGACGTAGAATCCAAATTATAAAAATATTAAACATGCTTGAGGAAACAATTAAAGGAATTGTACATGACTTACATTGTATTAGGTTGTCCGGAAAGTTCGTGCCGATTTTCGGTAGGTAGCGCAAAAGACCTGACTAAATACATCACAATTATTGAAAACAAATGACATTTGTCCATATTCTAAAAGAGATAGCTTCAGCCATATTTGGAAAAAAGTTTGGTTAGGATTCATTAATTTTTATCAGTTTTCTTTGCCTTAGAATAATGGTGGCAAATATAGTGCATCAGAGGCATTTAATGATTTTCTTTTTCCATAAGGGCAAAAATGCCACACAAGTGGCAAATAAGATATGCGCTGCTTATGATGATGTTGTATGAAGGATTTCCCTTAATAGGAAAAGTTTCTACTCGTTGAGATCAAAACCCATTTGGACAAATTTTTTGCAGTGAAATATGAGACGTTCTAGAAGGACTGGATTCTCAAGCTACATAAAATATGGAGAAAGGTTGTGGAGCAGAATGGTACTTATATAATTTAATAAATGTATATCAATATTTAAATAAGCTGCGTTTTGATTGCCCTAAAATACTGGCATGAACGTTCCGGACAACCCAATATAATGTATAACATCTCAATATCGTAGCAAGATGCTTATACATCTGTTACAAATTAATTTTTGGAATACTTTTTCAAGGAGATTGTGCCATATTCATAAGTTGCAAAGGAAGAAACTTAGAAAAGGACTACCCTGACAATAGTGTATGTGCAGAAAGCAGAAGTACTTCACTCATTTGCAGTTGTTTGACAATGACAGGGATCGAACTTAGACTTTCCAATTTTAAAAAAGTTCTATTTATCAATAGGTCACTATAAGTTCTGAAATGCACTTATTGCACACCTTAAAAACTTCTTAAGAAACTTAAGAAACTCTTTTCAGAACCAAATGAATTAATTTATCACAAAGCAAACCCATCCCCTGCAGTTATTCCTTTTTATACCATTGTACGTTTACGTATATTACAAGTAATAAAATATTTATTTAAAAATTGCTTGAAGTTGCACACAAAGAAATATCAATATTTTCTTTTAATATGCTCTCCATTTGTCCGTCGATATTATAAAAGACGACAGAGGTCTGAGTTATTCAACGGAGCTCTCCAAATCAAGGGAGCTCACGCTCCGGTAACCATTTCCAGGAGAAAAACAAATGGCCCTGCATTCAAATTCCAGCCCAGTTTAAGATTCTCCACGCTTCACAAAAGTCGCCTTGACCCTTTCATGGGCGAGTCGATAAGTAATGTGATGGCGAAGTTTGAAAAGGGAGGAGATTTACAACTGGCATTTCTGTCGACGACTATTGAAAGCTATAGCGCTTTTCCTGAAACCGATAGCGATGAGTTGTGGTTAGATAGTGGATAATTTCCCGCCAAGCTGAAGGATACTAAATGCAGATAGCTCTTGATTAATATAAGCTTAATTTAAACATTCCGTTTCCAAAATCTAAACAGTTAATTGTTCATTTTGAATGTAAACTTCTTGCACTACATGAAATTAAATATAAATTTTAATTTATTTTGTAAATTATCTTTTTTTAATTCTCATTGAATTTTAGGAATATTATGTAAATAAACATTACACGTAGAATTCTATATTTGATGTTAATTTTGCAGTATGTTTACATTTTACTATTTTTAGATAAAGCAAGATAATTATTTGATAATATAAAAGATGAGTCCATGTAAAAAAGATACGTATTAGGTCGAAAAATTTAGTTATAAAAATAAGTACATTGTTAAACTTATGGTTGATTTCTTAGTAACATTTCTTTAGAAAGCTGGTTGCGATTTTGATTAGAAAAGAACAAGCAATTATGATTCAATTCTGGAAACAACTGTTTTAAATAATAATGTCAGATTTCCGAATTGTGTCTTATGGCCCCACATCATAACAAAATAAAACTCATTGAAAAAATTTTCAGCTTTTTTATGTGTCCTTTGTTAAATAATAAATGTCATCTTAATATTTGAAAACTATAGACTGAGAAATAAATATAAAGTCTATTGGAAATTTTGAAACTGTTTTATTAAGATGTTTGTCTTTAACCATTATATTTGCCATTAATTATACTTGACACAAAACCTTTCAATTCAGGTAAATTCAGGTAAGGTAAATTTGGAAATTATAAGAATATAATCAATAATTTTTCAATGGTGATTTCAAACTATTTAAAAATGTTTGCTTCGTTTTATAACTTTATTAGTTTTAAATGCAAATTGAAATAAAGTTTTTATTTTTATTTATTTATTTTCCGATCATATTATTAAACTTTTCATTACTGTTAATTTAGGTGTTAAATTATTTTCTTATTGCGGAA
>JAPDSC010061702.1:0-25991 GCA_026290005.1 Latrodectus geometricus
AAAATTGAACTTAACTATTTTAACTCAACTTAACTATTTCTATCAGAAGATAATTAAATTTCAAAAAATATATATAGAAATTCTGAATTAGTTTTTACAGATTGTAATTTAGAATTTAAAAAAGGCAGCTATTTTATTTACCTTCCTTCAAATAGCGAAATTGCTTATAATTTCACTCAAAGCAATTCAAGGACATATTTTAACTAAAGGAATGCAGGCTTTTAAATTGTTTATTTAATTTATCTATGGCATATTTCATATGCATATTCTATAATAAAAAACATCAATTAGATTTGACTTTCCCTTTTAAGTGTTGTTCCATTAGACGAGGTGAATCTTCTGTTTTCAGAACAAATAAAAACCTTGAGTATTTCCCAGTTTTTTATTCTCTTAAAAAAACAGTAGTGATCATTTTTCCGTAATTATTCTTCGTGAAGCTAAGATTTTCACAAAGATAAACTAGTTAGTAGAAATGTTGACATTTTGAGTCTCTTTATGGACTCAGGAAGCGAAAACTAAATAATGAAACATGATAAATTGATTCGAAGAAAGTTGTAATGACTAACATTTCATGTCATTTCATAAGGCATGAAGTTATTTGAAAGGTGAGAAATCTCAATTTATCATACATTATCAAATTTAAAAATGAAAGAAAATGTAATCTAATTACAAGAGGTGGCAATTCTTGAAGTTCTATGCTTTTTATCTCAAAACAGCTGTTATTTAATTGGTTAGCAATAAATAGTGAAAATAATTTATAAAGGATAGTGATATTACTTACGAGTGTAACTCAATAATATGAAAGAGTCACGAGAAATTTATTCATAAAAAATTAATTTCAATTTCACTCATTAAAAATTAATTTAGAGAAAAATTAATTCAAATTAAAAATAATTGTTTATTTGAAATTTTTATAAAAAATGGAAATATGTTATCGAAACTTACTTATTTCGAAAGATATTAAAGTATTTTAAGAAAGCATAAAATCTTTTGCGATTGGTCTCGTATAATTAAAAATTATTATTCAAACGTAATTTTATGCATATATAATTTCAAGTAAATGGAAAATCTCTTTAAATGAAAATAACCTTGAAATTTAAACCATTAATAAATTTCAAAACTTAAACAATTTTCTACGTTTAATTTTTTTATTAATGTATGCAATTTACAGTCTGAATAATTTGAATATCACATAAAATGTGTATATTACAAATTTGTCGTATGAATAGGTGCATCTTTGAGGGATTTTTAGGGATTTGGTGGAGGAAAAGAGTTGAAGTGACTTGATGGAAAATCCCTTTCCTCATGACTTGCTCAGTGCTGTTGATGTCGCTAACTTTAGAATTAAAACAAGACATGACTACCTTTTAAAAGATTTGCTCAGATTTTGTTTGACAGACACCCCGACTGTGCTATGCCTTGGCATGTCTGGAGATCACGTGATCACTTGTTCATGACTTAGTGACGTAGCAACAGTCAACTCTGCTAAAACATTTTTTGAGACCACAGTCACCTGGTTGGTTATGGCGTCGTTCTCGTTACCAAAAGGTGGTGAGTTCGAATCCCGGCTAAGCAGAAGATCCGTCGTGTTCACTAATGGTGACTGAGGCACGTAAAATATGTCGGGTCTCAATGTCCTCCATGTTTCCTTTACAAATTAATACCTCTGGGGGTGGTTGGAGCCAGGCTATGGAGCCAGGCTGGGTCTTCACAAGTTTCAATCTCTAAATCGGAAAATTCAGGTGGTGCTGCCATCTATGAACTAAAAGTCGTACTTCCACCTTCGTAAGAGGGTGCTCTATTCAAAAACGGAAGACCCTCTCTCTCTCTGATTTCATTCGCCTAGTCTCTTGAAGGGCGGGTTTGGAGTTGCCAAGTGTCATCAGTAACAACAACAAACATATTCTCACTTTGTTGTCGGTCAGAACTCTATTCGGCTGCCCGTTTCAGACTAATGGCAGTCATGTCAAGGTCTGGCATAAGATAAAACAAATTGCTATATAATGTATTAATATCCCATGACGGTTGAGTAAATGAGTTGGAGCTACGTTTATATTATATGAGATACATTAAACGACACATCTGGAGATGATACGTCAAATTATCAACCACAGTCAAATGTCTAGTTTATTCTGAAAACACCATATAGTTGGTATCACCGGGACTTGGTTGCTGAACTGCGTTCTTCTGACGAAAAGCTTCCAGGATCCATCCCAATTACTGTTGAACGATGGAAAATTGATTGTTTATTCTGTGTGCACATCAATCGAAATGGGTGCTTTGGAGATTTGGGTTCTCTTTACCTTGCGAGACAATAATATGATCCACTGTCTGTGAAGATCTCCTCGGAAGGTAAATATGCAGTGGATATTTAATAAAAGCTGTACAACAACTTATAGGACATCTTTGGTGCATTGTCTATTCATCTAGTTAATATCTGCTTCACACTGTAACATAATGGAGAAATAATGGTAGAAAGTTATACGTTAGTAATTTAAATTACTTTTGTTTTTAATATTTGTGCTTTTTAATTCCATCATTATGTAACATTTGGAATTTCTGTCTGGAAAGTGGAGCCTTTACCGTCAACGTTCAAATACTTCTAATATATATTTATGACATATCAAAATAAAATAAAAATCTTCTGAACTTGAATTTATGATAGAGAGAGAGCATAAAATCGACTAAGTATTTATTTGACAAACAATTTTAAATATGAAAGAGAAATTGTATGTTACAGGAGCTCTCAAGAAAATGAATATATATGAATGATATCAATATAAAAATTAGGTCAAAAAGAAATATAAAAAATTTATGTCTTACATTTTTATATTAAATTTTGTTTATAGTTAAATGTAACACATTTAATTATTTAATTTCTCAAATAAGTTTTAGTTGGATACATTCAAGTTGAAATTTATTGCAAAGTATTCGATACTGTGCAGTGAAAAGAACTGAAATTTTTCTGGAATATATTTCTTAATTTAAGTTTTAACTTGTAAAAAAATAATATCAGAAAATTTAATACTTAAAATTTTAAAAGAAATATTGGTACCATTTCTGTGATAAACAGCTGGACCTAATGTCATAGCCAATTTCCTGGATACTTAAAATAAATAAAGAGAGATATCTAAAATTATAGTCAGAGGCTAATTTTGAAGAAACTTTATAAAATGAGAAAAAAGAGATTTACTAGTGATAAATGTCTTAGTAAGGTAAACTATTTTAGTGTGAAAATCTTCCTTCAAAACAAATCAATTCTGAATAAAAGAAGATTGATTTTTTTCCGTTTTCTGCATACTCATTTATTATTTTAAACATATTGGCAAAGCATAATGTAACCTAAATATTGTTATGTTTTCTCATCATCTATAGTGAATTACCTACCACTCATCAACAGATATTCATATATCGCATGGGATAAATTATGAAAATTACAATGTGCTCTTAACGACACATGTATACATAAAAAAGCAGAAATGTAACCCCGATCTCGTTGATGAGAATGAATGTGAGATCCATTCCAAGCAACATGGTATTACCATTATGCCGTGATAAAATAAAAGAATGAATTTTTTAATTTTTTCTTGTTGTGATGTATAAATATTCCCAACAAAATATATCCTTTATAGTAATAATATTTGTAAAGTTCTCAAACAGAACTGTTGAGTTATTCAGTACGCTAAATCAAATACAAAGAACAAATATTTAGAGCAATAAGTATCATTAGCATTAATTTGAATATGCTGCTCGGTGTGAAGTATTAGCTGTTCGATTTTTTTTACTCAAAACTATAATACAAAACAACTACTTTCCCAAGCAATTATACAACGCAATTATATAGTTTAACTTGAGATTTTCACTTAAACAAAAAAAAAAAAAAAAAATCAGAAACAAGTACTAACGAATTGTACAGATCTAATCAAAGTTTCTTATGAACATCAAAAATCGATTTTCTTGCTCATTTCCATTTATACGCTACATTTATCGAAGCATCGTACCTTAACTAATGAGCGACTGGGAATCTTCTGAGTGAAATGGAACTGGTACGTAAGACACGATTACAAGACGATGTAAACTCTGTGGTTTCTGTTCCATAGAATAAAAGGACACGCAGAAATGATTTAGAAAGCAATTATGCATCAGATTAATGATTTTTTAATTGTCTATTAACACTGAGACGATTATTTTTTAAATACAACTTTTTTAGTATATTAATATTCAACTAGAACAAAATATGTAACCGTGAGTAACAGTTAGTGGTTAATGCCCTAAAAATACACCCAATCTCAATTTGAGACGTAATTGAGGAAACTTTTACGTGACAAATCTACACTACTGGCCATTAAAATTGCTACACTTTGAAGAAATGCAGATAACAAAATGATATTTATTGGACAAATATATTATACTAGAAATAACAAGTGATTAAATTTTCAAAAAAATTTGGCTGGATAGATCCTGAGAAATCAGTACCCAGAACAACCACCTCTGGCAGTAATAACAGCAGTTATACGCCTGGGCATTGAGTCAAACAGAGATTGGATTGCATGTACAGGTACAGATGCCCATGCAGCTTCAACACGATGCCACAGTTCATCAACCGTAGTGACTGGCGTTGGGTGACGAGCCAGTCGTTCGGCAACCATTGACCAGACGTTTTCTATTGGTGAAAGATCTGGAGAACGTGCTGGCCAGGGCAACAGCCGAACATGTTCCGTATCAAGGAAGATCCGTACAATACCGGCAACATGCGGTTGGGCATTATCCTGCTGAAACGTAGGGTTTCACAGGGCTCGAATAAAGGGTAGAGCCATGGGTCGTAACACACCAGAAATGTAACGTGCACTGTTCAAAGCACCGTCAATGCGAACAAGAGATGACTGAGACGTGTATCCAATGGCACCTCATACCATCACGCCAGGTGATGGACCAGTATGACGATGACGAATGCACGCTGCCAGTGTGCGTTCACCACGATGCCGCTAAACACGGATGCGACCATCATGATGCTGTACACAGAACCTGGATTCATCTGAAAAGAAGACGTCTCGCCATTCGTGCGCCCAGGTTCATCGTTGATCAAACCATTGAAGGCGCTCTTGTCTATGACGCAGCGTCAAGGGAAGCCGCAGCCATGGTCTCCGAGCTGAGAGTTCATGCTGCTGCAAACGTCGTCGAACTGTTCCTGCAGACACTTGTTGTCTTCCAAACGACCCCGTTTTTTGACTCATGGCTCGTGACGTGGTTGCACGATCCATTACGGCCATGCAGATAATATGCCTGTCTTCTCGGCTGCTAGAGATAGGTGGCCGTTGAGATCCCGCATGGCGTTCCGTATTACCGTCCTGAACCCATCGATTCCATATTCTGCTAACAGTCATTGGATCTCGACCGACGCGAGCAGCAATACTGCGATAAGATAAACCGCAATCCCAGTACGCTACAATTCAACCTTTATCAAAGCCAGAAACGAGCTGGTACGCATTTCTCCTTCTTACACGAGGCATCACAGCAACTTTTTACCAGGCAACAACGTTCAAATGCAATTTGTGTATGAGAAACCAGCTGAACAATTTCCTCATTTAAACACAATGTAGCCGTCGCTACTGGCGCCTGCTTTGTCTGAATGCGCTGAAAAGCTAATCATTTGCATATCAAAGCACCTTCTTCCTTTCTTATAAATTTCACGTCTGTAGCATGTCGCCTTCTTGGTGTAGCAATTTTAATGGCCAATAGTGTATTTATACAATCACTTTGAGACTTACTTTTAATTCAAATATAGTTATTATTTTTTATAAGAACTTATAAGCACAAAATTTTTTAAACAACCATTTATTCAAATTTCAACTGTGTATTGTTATTTAAAAAGACTCGTCACAGATATTTTTATAGCCACATAATGGCAATTTTTTAAATTTTTGATGAAGTGCGCAGTATTAGAATTTCTCAGATCTTCAGATTAAAGTTAAAAATCCAAGATGAAGTTGTTAAGAAATTACTGCGGGATATACACACATCTGCATTGATGGTATATAATATCCCAGGTAACCCAAAAAGTCATTTATATATTTTACGGTTGGGCTGCCAGACCATAACGAAAAGGATGTTGTGTCAAAACTTTCAGACAGTGACCTGGCGGATATTCGCTAAAAAAAACAGACATAGCCACATTAATATTACTTTGAAAAAATCAACACGAAATAGACAAAAAACTCTTACTTTTTAAATGCAGAAGATGTGCACCACATTCTTGTGCTATATTACAGAAGACTGAAACAAGTTATACAAAAATTGTGTGCAATACAACTTCCTCTACATTAGACCATTGCTACATCACTACATAGACATTCCGATATTCACTTTGCCAATCGATTAGAATGCTTTTTTGGAAAATTCTCGATTAATTTTTCAAAAGAAATAATACTGGAGCAACAAATGACTATTAAAGTCTGCGTAATAGAAGTTTTTAGTACACATATTTCGTAGCTTATCGATTGCTTTGGAAAGAGCATAAACCATTTTTCTCTTTTTCTTATCACTCAAAAAGAGATTTTTCTTTTGCAATATTTTTACTTGAAATAATCTTTTTTTTCTGATGAGACTGTAATACTGGTAGTCCCTCTGGCCAGATATTTTGGAACACTAAGTTTACTGATATAAGGATTTTATATTATATAAAGTATTAACGTTGTCTCGAATTAAATGGCAATGGTCACGAAGAGAATATTTCTTAGACAAATTAAAGACATGAGTGAGAAAAAAATATGGAACACTAATATTTTTCTCTTTTGGGATTCAAATTCCAATCAAATTTAACAACTAGAAAGGTGAAAAATTAATCGTCCTACTGCTTTACTTAAAATAAGTAGTGAATATAGTAAACTTTGTCTACATATATTATATATGTAAGAAGTTATTAACCAACAAAAATTAAAAAGTAATCATTCTAAAACTTGAAACAGATAAGCATTGATAAAACTACCAAAAATACATAAATTAAAAATAATTGCGGAAATGGTTTAATGCGCTGTTAAAAATGTTTTATTCTCAAAACATCTTGATGATAATCAATTGAGGGGACGTAACGAAGTTTAATGCGTTAAATGCCAAGTGCGTTGGGTTCAATATGCAATGTATGTAATATTAACATTTATTTTTATGGGAAAAATAATTATTTTCAAAAAGTTATGGTTCAAAAAGTGCCCACATATTACTAAAAAGAGTTTAACTATTAAATATCACTAAGTCACAATCGTCATAATTAAAGGAGGAATTTGTACGATGGATGAAACACTAATTACTTTTGTCGACGTAAATTCCAAGATAATAGAAGACATGGCATTACAGCTTATTCATAGTGAATTTTTATTGGGTTGTTCGGAAAGTTATTTCGTTTTTCCCACCTGAATCAGTTTTTTGCTAGTGAAAACCAACCATTTTATGAGTATGAAATCATGCTACGACCAGAAAGATGGTAAAATTGACAATATACAGTTCAATAAAATATATATTCTCTATACGTTTTCCATTTTCATATAAAACAAAATAACTTTCCTAACAATTCAATGATTGATTCAAGTCTCTGTTGAATAATTTCACTTAATAATAAGAGTTTAATGTAATACAATTTTTTTCTAGAATTTTCATATGGTAGCCAATTCAAAAATTTCATAATATATAGAATCAAATCAAACCATATTTTACAGTAAAAATAATTAAATATTTTGAAGCAAAAGTTGTGAATAATTTAATAAATTTATAAGAAATTATAGTTGCTAATATTTCAAAAGATCACAAAATTCAGTAATATTTATGTATTTGTATTAATTACTTATTCCAATTTCAAAGAAATTTTGAAGCATTGAATAATACAGTAGATGCTCGTTTTTACGAACCTTTAATTTACACTTACGCTTTTACGAACTAGTGGCTAGTCCCAATTTTCCCAGTTCTGACACAATAGACACAATCATAATTTAATCCCCATTTACGAACTAAAAATTTGAAAAATCTATTTTCACGAAATTTTATACTATTTTCGTTTCCGACGCATTCGAAACTATTTTCGAATTCCGAATAAAATTCGAAATTATTTTCTTTTTTTTATTCAGAATTCGAATAAAGAATGAAAATTGTTTTGATTCTTATAATAAATAAAATTCAAAACTATTTAAGTAAAATTCGAAACTATTTTCGTTTCTTACAAATAGTTTCATTTTTAAAAAAATTCATGCTATTTTTTATGATTTTTAAATTTTTTATTTGATTTCTTATTCATATTACGCCTGAGAACTGATTCATTCTTAAACATCGAAGCGACACATGCAGGCATTCCAGACATTGTGGAACATAAGTCGAAGACACACGGATATCAAGCATTTGATGGGAAAGAGTTATTGTGCCGAATTCGACTCCTATACACATATGTAAAAACGTAGAAAGGGAAAAAGAACTCTTAAAAGTTTGAGCGTAGTTGGTTTCGTTTTATTTGAACAACTTAATTTATGAAGTTTCGCTTGTCGAGAGGGAGATCCAGCCGGTTATATTCAGTATTTGTCGCAAATGAAGAAACAAGTGTGTTTATCAGTTGAATGGAAAAAGAAAAATCTAAAAGTAGCCGAAAAAAACTCAAAAGACAAATATTGCCAAAAAATACGGAATTCCCAAGAACAGTCTCTCAACAATTTAAAAAAAAAAAAATCAGTGAAAAAAGTAAACAGTACCAGCAAAAGGGCTCTTTCGCGAAAATATTTTAGGGAGGCAAAACATTCTAAACTTCAAAAAGCTATGCTTGCTTGGCTGAGAAAAATAGAAATAAACATTCTTGTGGGTAAATGGTAATGTCATTATAGAGAAATATAATTGTTTTGCTAAGAAGCTGGACATAGAAGATTTCACAGTATAAGGCGTTTGGCGCCAAAATCTTAAAAGCAGACTTGATTTCAGATTTAGAAAATTGTGTAGTGAAAGTGGAATTAATAAAACCAAAGTAAGTGATGTTTTTAAGATGAATCTAATTTTGCATCTATTTCTTATTTTAAATAATTCTTTCGAATGCACGTTTTTTATGAAGAAACAGTAGTTTGGTAAAAATAATAAAAACTTATTAAACTTTTGTATTTTAGTAGACCTTTTGGTAGACCGCTTTAAATTTTTTAAATCTGGAGCAGACCCCCGGATCCCAAAAGTTTGGCCACCCCTGTTATATACAATGAATGTTACTGAACTAATAACGCCATCTTTCCTTCATAATAAAAACTAAATTGATTTTTTTTTTATTTTTATTTATTTTTTTGCTGTAATACAATGAATAAACGGTTAAAATTATTGTTTTTAAAAAATTTTAATTTTACCAAAAAAATAGTAATAATAGTTTATTTTTACTTCATCTTTACACTAAAAATTAATAATATATTTTACATAACAAATAAAATCGATAGAATTAACTTAAAACTATAACCTAACTTAAAATCTAGAAATTAAAATATCAAATTTACACAATAATTTTCATTGAAATATAAAATATATTGATGCGCATACACAGATAATTAAATAGATTTAATTTTGATTTCAAATTAATTAACAAATTGATTAGTAACAATAGTGGATTTCAATTATCATGGTTACAGCAAAATTAATTCAATGAAACTTAATAACATAAATTATTTAAAAAAATATTTAACAAAAAATTATTATCATTGACCTGAATTATATTATTAAATTTTTTTCTGTTAGTTTCGTTATCTTAATTTCCTATCTCTAATATAATTATATGTTTTCTAATATATAGTAACAAGGTCGTTAATTATTTAATACATTTAACTATTATTTTCTATTTCAATACTCATGGCAATAATTTTAGCAATAATGTTATAATATAAACCATATTTTTTGTGCAAAAAATAATTTATCCATAAAATATTTAAAATAGTAATTAATTACAAACTATATTTTTCACTTTATCCAAGATTCATTGTAGATCCATATCTGTGTTGTGTTTATAAAGAACATACATTTTTTGTTATTAATATTATTGGAAATATATTGCAAATGGTTTCCCCTTAAATATCACGGTAAACAGAAAATACCAGATTTGTATTTATACAATTGTACTTATTTACTGATACTTAATGTACTGATTAATGAATGAATATTTTTAAGCATAAAATTTTAAAATAGTCTAAAATGTAAATTACGAAAATAAAGTAATAAAAATATATTTTATATGTGTATTCGACTTTTCTCCATATTATTTGTGCATTCAATTAAAACTTTTGCATCATCCACACAATTCTTAGATCATAAAAAGAATTATTATTTATTTCTCTTTTTACAATATTGTTTATAGACTTTTAAATAGAATATTATAAATGTAAAAATACTCATGCAAAAAAAAAAAATCTTCTTTGTGTAATAAATGTTTTTTATTATGTACAGTAGATGGCAGCACTACAAGCAGCATTTACTGTTTAATAAGTATTTTAAAAATAATATCCATAAAAATATAGACATATCCGTGTGACTTTTTCCTTAAGAAATTCTGTAAAAAATAAATAAATTCTCTTTTTTATTTAAATTTTGTGCATATTAATTTCATATAAAATGAGAAAAAATTTCTAGTTAACATGACTGATTAATATGTATAATTTTTATTTCTAAAGGAAATAAAAATTATAGATATTAATCACACTCACAATTTATGTTTATTTTTCTTCGAATTTTATCTTAAATTAGAGAATTTTTTATTTATAATTTAAATCACTAGAAATTTCCATAAAAATTTATAGCGTGAAAATTGTTGACTGAAAAAAAAAAAAAAAAAAAAAATCTCAAAATATTTGTCAAAAATAAAAAAATTTAATCATTAAAGACTTTACAAAATTATTGAGTGAATAAATAAACATATACAAATTAAAGACGGTATTTATTTTATTCCAATAATATTTTTATGATACTATTTTTTTTTTTCATATAATGCATGTAGTACTTTGAATTAATTGTAAAATTGAAGTGTTTAGTTATTATTTTAAAAACATTATGAAATTAAGAATACGAAATTTTTAAATTAAAAGAGTAATATTATATTACTTATTGAAATAACAATAATAGAAATGGTTGTTCAACATTGAGTTTTGAAATTCAAAAGGTTGAGAAATCGATCGATCGGTTCAGCTAGATGATTGTTTGGACTTGATATTTAATAATTTTATAATATATTTTACGCATTAATAATAAATATTTAGCTGTAAATATGTACAATTACGAATTTGGTCTGCGACATGGATTGATTTTTACTAATAATTTTATAATTTAGGATATTAATATACTGCTAAAATGAAAATAATAAATATTATGTAAAGGAAAAATTTCTGTATTATGTATCCAACATATTATATTAAAATAAATATTGCGTATGTTGATTGATAATAAATTGATTATATTAAATAAAATTTTTAATGTTAATATTTAGTGAAAAAAATGTGATCCAAAGGTAAATCAAATGTAGTCATAAAAGAAATGGTTCAACCATAACTTCGTCCATCTATAAGTTTTCAATTTTTGTTGTATGTACTTCTTTATTTGAATATATTTTAATAACAAAGTTTTCCAAAATCCAAATCATAATCCAAAACATTTCTCTTTCTGATAATTTATGCTACCACATTCGAGATTATCTATGTTACTATAATTTTACATAATGAATGTTGTAATATACATTTTCTTCATGGTGAAAAATCCCATGTTCAAGCTTAGCTACATTTGAACAATATGAAATGGATATTGAATTTTTATTTTCAGTTTGTATACTTGTCAGATTATGTACTTATGATTTTAACGTGATTTTCTAATTTGTAAAATGGTATTATTTTCCAATATTTACGATGTAAGATACTCAAAAATACTTTTCAACAGTTTTAATTTATTTAGCGACTTACTACCTTGATGTCAATGTAAATAAATGGAAACTTAATTAAAAATAATAAATACCAGTTCCGTTTATAATCCTACTGATGTACCTGTGCTGATTGTTTATAAAAACAATATGCTTGCCAGGTTGTTATATAATAACAACAAATAAAATTAAACAAATTTTCCTAATTATTATTTTTATTTCGTTGTCATAGATCCTACTCATTCTGCAGAAATTGTCCTCAAACTGAATTAACCAAAGATCACATCTTTGACTGTCAAGCCATTATTGTCTCTCTTCTTTGACTTGGAGAACAACCACAGGACATCCTTTATAGCCTCCAGGCTCTAGAATTGAAGGCCTTTATTGTCAATGCCTTTGGCTCTACATAATCTTCACTAACCTGGACACGACAACAACAACATCTCTTTATCATTGATCTATTATGAATACGATCAATTTGGTGTAATTTTGTGTAAGAAATTTTTGATTGAGAAGTGTAACGTACATGGAACTTAATACCACAATACTAGGGTACATGAACTGGCTATGAATGATTTGCTTCATTTTGAGTAGAAAAGAATTATGAATCATTTACTACATATTTCGTAACTTAATCTCTGAGAAAAATGGAATGAAATAAATTGTACAGGAAAATCCAAAATAGAAATTGAAAGTGGTAATATGGTATCAAAGACAAATATTAAGTGCAAAATTCAATGACAACAAAAGTATAGCTCTTATTTATTTTGAAACATTATTTACCAATTAAAGATAGATTTATAGTTTCAAATCAATATAACAGAAAATATAAATGTTATTTAATATGAATTTTATTTTTACGTAAAGCTTAGTAAATTATTTTCGTATAAATTTTGTATCTGAAAAAACATAAAATTGCCATAAATAAGTTGGATATATAAATAAAAGGAAACAATTACATCACATAAAAAATTCTTGCAATATTAAATATAGCAAGCACATTTTCACGAGCTATTAAATAATGTATTACTCAAAAAGGTCACAATAGGAAATATTTCAATTAAAAAAATATGTTTATTTAACTCATGATTCCTAAATAAATCAGATATCACCTAAAAACCTAGAATTTTGAATTAAAAAAAGAGAAAAATAAACAATATTTAAAAATAATCTTCGATAGTTAAATTACAATTTTTATAACGTTTATTTTCTGCAAGTTTATACGGCTTCAGTAGCAATATTGAAATATTACTTTTAAAATTCACATATTTCATTAAATTAATTTTTTTATAAAATAATTTGCTTAACGTAAATCATAATTTTTTGAGAGAGGAACGTATTTATAAGTTCAAAAACTAAATTGCTGAAATAAGCCCAAATTTATTTCAAGTCAAAATCGTACAACACAATTTAAGAAATATATATATATATAAATTTTTCAAATCAAGATTGTGAGAGTTATACTGCCCATCTTTTAATAACAATGAGAATTTCATCGCAATAAAACAACAACGAGATATATAGTCTAGGAGCTGAACAACATTTTCTCTGAAGAAAAGTTCTAAAATGTGATTTATCCACTTAGTAAGTTAATTTTAATATTTTCCTTTGTCACTCTGAAGATAGTTTTAAATATTTAATACATTATTTGCTTTATTTTAAAATATTTATTTGCATATTTTTCCAGTTGTTCTTGTGGTGACTGTACTGAATTAGGCGTGGTTAGTTCTGTGAATTACTAAAATGTAATTCACAGAACTATCTACGCTTTGCAGTAATCTAAGAATGGTTTCCTGATTGAATTTTAAAATGAACTGACACATCGTTTTATTTTATATGCTTTCCTTTATAAGTGCGTAATTCGGGAATAGGAAATATTATATTTTAAGAGGTTCTTACTTATATTATTATTTAACATTTAATAATAATGCTCTAATAGAATATGATACAATTATGATATTATTTTTTTAAAAAATCATAAAGAAAAAACAATATTAGTAATTTCCATATTTTTGGAATTTATGCATATTATTTAGACAAAGAATTTTCATTCCTCTAATATTTTTGTTATACAAATAGAGCTTTTAGTAAAAATGTAACTCAACATTACGTCAAAACATTTTTGCCAAGAATTTTCAATATTGAATTAATTTGTTTAGAACAAAATATATGTTCCGTAATTGGAAAAAATAAAGAAATCAAAATAAAATAAAATTACAACAAAATACAATCAATGACTCTGTTTTGATATTTATACTGTACATTTTATCAAGAAATTAATTACTGCTGCTAATAATTAATTGTTTCACTTAAGAATTAATAATTTTATAAGCAATTAATTATTAGACAATTTAGTTTATTGAGAAAATTATTAAATGTTCTAAAATTGGATGTATTTAAATAAATATATATTTTGTATTTTTAGATAAATCAGTAAAATAAAAAATTATCATTTTATTGATTTATTTTTATTATTTCAAACAATAATTTGGTGAATGTATAAACAAAGTGTTCTGATTCTTGGCCAACTGATGTTTGCGGGTGAAGTTTTATAAAATATTAAGGAGCTCGAAAATATAGGGTGGAATTAATTAACTCCAAACAAATAAATTTTAGGACAAATAAAGAGTTTCTAATTGTCTCTATAACTAGTTTTATCGTAAAACTGAAACATAAAGTTTAAAAATCTAATAAAATGCTAAAAATCCCGAGTGTTTAACTGTAAGCAGTTTATAAATCAATATATTGTTAATAAATGGCAGCACTAACTACTTGTTAAAAGTTTAAATGATTTGAAATGTAATTGAGTTAGAATTGATACTAGCATTTTTACCATCGCTTTGCCGGTAAAGCAAATTAGCAGCCTTTCCCTTATAATTGCGAAAGATTTTAATTTACCCCTTTATCTTTTAATAACCTTAATCTATTAAGTTCTAATAACCTGTAGTGTTAAAAAGTTAAATTGATATTCAATTATATTTTTACTTTTTAAAATTTACTATTTAAAAAAAAAGTTAAAATTAACTTATAGCATTACAATTTTAATAAATATGTATTATTAAATATTTTACTTCATTAAGATGCTGTGTGATTCCAAAAATTATATTTTTTAAATTTTTTTATGAATCATTACCAATTTTAAAAAAAGAATCTTTGTAGTTAGTTGATAATGTTCAATTTAAAATAATTAATATTATATAACTTCGTAGATCTAGAGCAATCATACAATAGATTATCCAATAATCTTAATTTAAAAGAAAAACAAAAAACTCTAATACATGAAAGCAAATTATAAATAGAAATTATGCTTATAATATAGATATATGGTAATTATTTTTAGTCATTAGTACAAAAGAATCAACAAAACAAATTTATTATAACATGTATTTCCCATACTGATGACTTATAAGTTTTAAAAGAAAAAAATATAAATAATTATTTTTGTTTCCAAACTTCATTAAAGTAGATTTCTTTTTCATATACGAATATATATTTATAATTATATGAAATGAAAAAGTGTAAGAAAGCAAAAACCATCCAAGTGTGTAGGATTTTATTGAATTTTTTTCCTAAGTAATCATCAGCATGAAACATTAAAATCTACTACAATTAAAGACTTCACTTTTTGAAAAGTGAAGTTTGAAGCGCTTTGTCGTTTTCTCGCAGACCATTGTTCACACTTAGAAAATAGTTTAAAAAAGAAAAAACAAACATTTCTTTTGCAAGAAAAGATTTAAACAAGAGTTTTTGACTAGAAAAATCCTTCATTAAATTTATTGGTATATTTTCATGTATTACAAAGCTCTTAAAACATTACAAAAAACTTAATTCAGATTAACCCAAAATAAGAAATGTAAATAAATAATGTAGATCCTAAATTTAATTGGAAATAATAAGATAACAGAAGGTTAATTTAATTTTTTGGATTCGTCAGTCGCTTCTCCATTCATTTTTTCCTTCAGAAATATTTATTGTCTAAATAGTCAGTGTTTAAAAAAAAGTATAGTAAACATAGGACTAAGAAAAAAATAGGGAATTTGAAAAGAGCAGAATTATAGCTTGATTGGTTAATTTATTTAATTATAATCAAAAAATAATAATTAACCCTTAGGATATATTTGGCACACTTAAATGTCATATATATCTTGATTGTATTCATTTCAATTGTTTTTCATTATTAATTGCTTTTAGTTAGCTCATTTTCATGTGAGACTATAAAGCTATGAATAATTTAAAATAAATTAATTCCTACATAAAATTTACAACTATTATAAGGCAAATTTAAGAAGAATTTGTGTGTGAATCTAAGGAATTTTAAAACTAAAAACATAAATGAAAATAAACATAACTTTTGGCAATGAAAAATTAAAAAAAAATCGATTCATTGGAGCATGATAATTATGGTAATAATTTATGTCATAGGAATGGCAACCTATCAAGAAATATTTCATTGTAGTTTAGTGGTATAACATCCTTTTGCCTCATGTATGTATATCTGTTGAAGTGTGTTAAAGAGTTTAACGGGTTTTTGCTTTTGCAACAAATAAAATTACGACCCACTATCTATAATAAAAAAAAAAACCTCATAGAAGGCAGATGAAGAGCAGATATTCATTGCCTTGAAAGAGCTTTAGACTGGCTATCCATTACGTAATGCTTACACCTGCCACTAAAGCTCACCGTGATTAGCAATAAGACCAAACTCTCCAGCCAAAAATGTTTCAGATTCGATTCAAGTCATTATCGAAAAATGAGTTTAGTTTGTTAATCACTCAGTATTCATTTTTTACCCATTAAGACTAATTAGACAATCGATTTCGAACCATTATAAACAACACATCCAAGATGGCAATTGAACATGTGAGCTGTTGAACAAAGGCCAGAATCCTAACCTTTCATGGCTCCCCAGCTCTGCTTTCAAATAACGGAAGAATAATGATGTGAATCTACTTTTTGCATATCAGTTGGTTATTATTTAAGAAAACATGAATATCAATTAGGGTGATTATATTAGAGGTAGAATTTCGCAGGTATTTTCTTTTCCATTATGTAAATATGGTCCACTATCTTTGAAGACTCTATCCAGAATCCTTACCTTTCGCCAGGGTGCTTTACTAATGAAAAAAGGAAAAAAAAATGTTGTAAGTCTAATTTCTGCATGTTGTAAGTTGCTATTGGGTTGACCGTTTGGAAAGTGGAAATTTGCAGGGTTTTTCTTTTACGTAAGGTAAATATGGCTCACTATCTTTGAAGTCTGCCCTAAAAGCTATAAAGGAAAGAAGATCAATAACTTCTTATTTTGGTCTATTTGGAGAATGAAGCCAAAACCTATCCTGAAGAATCCAACGTGATTCTAAAAATATCATCCTAACCTTATTCAGTCGTACCTTGGGAAGGATAATCCACCATCAAATTTTATATTCATGAACTCGTATTACTAAATTCAGAAATGTACTTAAAGATAAGTCGAATGTACACAGTAAAAATTTAAAATCTATAGTTAAAATAACATCACTTGGCAGAAAATGAAATAAAAGACAGAAACTGTTATGCCTCTTTAAGCTGTATTTGTTTTCTTATTCTACCGACACGATCTATTCTTATTTTAACAATGTCGTCACCACCAAATGCTTATGAAGCTTGACGTCACGCAGCTGTGAACCAATGAAAAACTAAAGTTTTATTTATATAACTGAATTCTTATTTCCGGTTCCGCTCATAGATCTGATCTCTTCGTCATGCGTGCTTCATTAGCGTAAACTGAAACGGAAAATAATTGTGTCGTATTTTCTGCTATTATAAGGTTGATTCTAAGAATTTCGATACAAGATAAAGAAATGAAACAGTAATTAAATGCAAATTTAATACTAGCATAAAATTAAATAATATATTTTAAATATATATTTGAAAAAGCTAGTTATTTTATTATCAATCATTCTTCGGGTACGAGAAAGGGAAAATCAGTATCAGTGACAAATTATTTATCAATTATCAAAATATATCAAGAAATTCCATTTTACAGTAAAATTTCTCATGGAATGAAAATTTTTAAAAATAATCAAAATTTAAATTTCAAGTTTTATAAAATAGAAAAAATATAAAATGGTATAAATACGCTACTAGGTCATTAAATGAATCGGAAAGAATTGAGATGCATATTCATATAATTTTTTAAAAGCAACATTAAATTTGTGTGCTAAAGAAATTTTATTATTATTTATTATTTTTGTGATAAATAAATATTCAAATTTTCATAAAATTAATGTCATTAAGTCTTTTTTTATAATTGTATACGATCATAAATAGTGTCAATAATGTAAATATTTATTGTAAATACATTTTGCTTAAACTACTTTAAAAAATTTATCATAAAATATAGGAATCAAATTGTTAAAGAAATTATTTTACTTAAACAATTATGATTGCTCATAACCAATTTTAATATAAATATTAAATAAGAGAATAAACCTATTTTCAATTATATAAACTTCCAAAAAAATTATAAATAAAATATAGGAATCAATTTTTTGATGATTTATTTAATTTTGATAAATACAGTATGTTTAATACTGTATATTGCTCTAAATTTCTTTCCTTAAATATTTTAAAAAATGAAATGAAAAGTGTTTTTATTTATTTTCTTTCTATTCTTTAAGTTATTTTATTTAATAATCAATTTATATTTTGGAAAAGTTGTATTAAATGTATGTGTTATTTCTTTATCAAAAGATTTTTCTTCTAATTACCACAGTGATCATTATCTCTTGGATCACAGAGACACTTTCGATTTTACAGAAAAAATAAAATTCATCTGCAATTTGAGAATTTTAAAAAAACTATATATATTTAAAACTATTATACCTATTTTCTTGTAAAGATATGTAATAAAATCTTCCTCTTAAAAAGAAAAATTGGTAAAATAACTTTTCAAAAGTCAACTGATGTTTATCCACAAAAGAAAGAAAGAAAAGAAAAAAAAAAAACTTTTTTTCTATGCTCCCACATATAACTTGCCACAGATTTTAACTTGTTTGATATTTCAAATCATCGCTTGGCACACCCATTTTACGATGTATATGTAGTCACTTAATTTTAAAGTTTCCTCCAGACTTTTATCGACGACATAAAGACTTTTGCTGATCGAGCGTCATTGACGATCCGTTACAAATTCAAATGACACTCTTCATATATTCAGGAGCGAAGAATAGACAAATAGGTTTTTGGTATACGTGCTTTAAAACCTCTATACAAGTAAATAATTTTCAAACATCAGTTTTACACACACACAAACATATATATATATATATATATATATATATACGAAATCCTACCATATATTATATATCCAAAAATACTTATATTTAAAAATCATATCCACTCTTTTTCTCTTAGTTTTTCTTCTATAATTATATTCAAATATTTTCTTTATCCAATGCTAATATCCATTTCGATTGTATTTTAGAAATCTTTTCATTTTTTGTACATTTGCTTTCATAAATATTTAATAAGTTTGTTAATTTTAAATTTTTACAAATTTTGAAAAATATTTAGCAAAAAAACATACAATCGTTTTATATTACAGTAAACGCTAAAAATAAAAATGATTAAGAATATAAAACCAATGATATATATAATGTACATAGAAAGTATACTTTCAGTATTTAAAGCAACAAGATAGTTTACAAATAATAGTCATGACCTCGCGGTGGATAATGGATTGAATGGACAGATCAATATCCGGGCCTATCATTTCTATTATTTACATTCCTAATTAATTCTTTGAGTCAATTAGCACCTAAAGCATTATTCTCATATCATCGAGACATTTATTTAGGCATTTCGGTGCGAAACACACAAAGATAAAAATGAAATTTTAAAAACAATAGATAAATGATATTGAACATTTCACTGGAAACTCATGCAAATGTATACTATATTATTATACACTAACTTTATTATACCTAAAAGTAAAAGACTTTAGAATAGTGTACGGGTGTCTATTAAAATTCTTGTGTGACTTCAGTAACAGGTGAGGTTTGTGATTATTAACACAACTGCAAAGTTTCGTTGAACTTTGAGTTAGCTTAAAACTGCAGATTAAGAATAAAAACATTTATATGTTGTCTAACCACATGTGTAAAAAAAATTGAGTTACTTTCTTATGCCATTTGGTTTTTTGCATTCCTTTTATTGTTTCCTAAATCAAAAGCATAACTAAAACTCTTCTCTAGGGAGAGATTGACTACTTTTTCGGCAAATGAATACCCCCTCCCCTGAAGATGTTTCACTAAAGATTGCAGTTATTTTTTTCTTTTTATCTAAAATCATAACATCTATGTTTTTACCAATATGCTTTTGATACCACAACGAAGGATATCTAAAAAAAACTTAAAATTCTTGGAATGTGCTTCCACACATTGTGATGGTAAATCGTCTTCTGGTAAGATTTCATATAGAAAATGAATTCTACCCTGGAGTAAGCAAGTAACAAAAACTAGAAAATTCTTTTCAGATATTAACAGACCTGCGTATAAAAAATAAAATTCATCCACATCTCCCTTTCCTCTGGCCAACAGCTCAACAAAATAAGATTTCAACATACTCCGCAGAAATGGTTGCTTGTAATGGTACAGTATCCACCCTAGCTCATAAATATTATTTGAATTACCTCACATGAGCAAAAAATATTCTCGAAAGAGAACAAAATCAAACTAACCAGTTGTTCAATCAACAGTAGTTAGAATTGTAATCTATTACTCCAAACAGAGTTTTTTATTCCTGGAACACATCATTCACGCTGTTTTGAAAGGAGAAATAGGTCCTCCACATCTTATTAATCAATCGCTTTAGTTAAACGTTTAATTTTTGGTTTTGTCGATAAATTCAGGGAGGATTGCTTTTTGTGGCTTTTAAATCACATTAATCTGTGACAAACACAATTAAAATAGCTTAAGTGAACAAAAGAAAATCCATTGAAATTTAAGAAAATTATTGGATTGATGTTCATTACTTCAAAGCATCATTGGACAACAATGGGCCTAACATGTATACAAAATATTTTTTGCAAACTATGTTAGATTTGCTTTTTATTCATTTCCTCGTCATGATCCCTGATGAGAGCTGTATGAGCAAAATTAAGTATATTAGCATAATAATTAAGACTTTATTTTTTTTGTTTGAAGATGTAAGTCCTAAGTAATTTATTTCAAAGCCATGGATAAGAATATGATACAGTGAATTAATTCTTACAAAATATCTTAGATGGATAAGCTAAATTGCTGTTGTTGGCTAATTTTACAAAATTAAGGTCTGGAGATACCACGAATAATTGCTCACAACACCTGAAATCGGAAGGCGTTTGCGGAATTCAAGGAAGCAAACAGGGATTGTATACCTTTCTCTTAACAATTGAGGTTATTCACGAGATTACAATGTTAAGCTTTTTCTATCATTTTTCCATTCACAGTTATTCTTTTTTTTTTCGACTTGAAAGTATAGAAAAGAATGAAACTTGCCTTCTTATAACTTCCAAAATGATTTACGCGGTTCAACAATTGTGTTCCGGTAGTCATAGTTCTCCATGAAAGAGAACGCTTTCATTTTCAACCAGAATTGAAAAGAAGTTTAAAAACGAGGCTTTTCTGAATAAAAATAAAAAACAAGTTTGTGTTTAAACTCCCAAAACGGGAAATAATATTTTTCTTCAATAAATAAATAAAATATAATAGACTAACAGGAATTAATATCGATTTTAAAGCATTTGAAGAATGTAATGTTAAATTTCTATTGAGTTTTCTTTGAGGAGTCTTCAAGAGAAGATTTTATAATTCTTCTTAAAAAATTTTAATTAATTCCATTAATAACTATGAATGATCATACAGTGTACATACTTATTTTACTTCACAATAATATAATATATAAATCACTATGAGTATAACTTTGAAGTTTCGTAATTTGATCACATTGTATTAACTTATATTTAAAAAAAATCGAATTCATATTTATTTACATAATTGTTTAAATCCTCCTTTTTGATGAAATATCATATTCGTACAAGACAGGACCTAGTTAAGAACAGTTTTGCTAATAGCTGAAAAAACAATGTTCAATTTAACATTAATAAATTCAATTTCTATCTCCACTGGGGCTTGTAGCGGTTCGTTATCTACTTTTTTAAACAATAGATCCTTCCGAGTAAACGTATTGTAAAAAAGACCATAAAGTCAGAACAAATGAGCAAATCTAGAGATTATAGAAATTCAATTTACTGTTAAAATATATCAAAGGAAGAAAATATTTAAAATCTGCTTAAAATATATAAATATATATAGATTACATATGCTCTTACCTTAAACAAATAATTTTACAAAAAGGACAAAAAATAGTTTTTTAATTATTTTCGTCGTGCTGAGAATTTTTATTCATCAATGCATGAATGCGTCAATGCAGTTACTCGGTGGTTCCTATTTAGATAAATATTAGATAATTATATTTAGATGCGAATCATATTACGATATTCTCGGAAGTGTTGGTAATGAGAGTCTGCTTTACAGACTTGTTTGATGATAATCTTTTAAAAGGTAATCGAACTAAAATTATTTCAATAATAATTTGTAAATGTTATCAGAGTAATTTATGATGTATCTAAGCAAATAACTTTTTATACATGTATACTTCAACTCTATTAAGAATACTTTGCCTTACTTGACCAATAAAGAGAAGAAATGTTATTAGTTTTTTTTATTAATATTATTGTGTATTTATTATACATTTTGCCAATGACTTACATTGTTGACATTTGGTTTATAATAGTAAAAATTATAAAGTTAAAAAAAAATGCATCTATTTGATTATTTTATGCGTATCATAAAATTTCTTATAAAAATTATTTTGGAGTGACTAAGGCTATATATTAATAAAGTGAATATATTTTTCACATGCTTAAATCAAAAGGTAGATCAAATTATAAATAAAATTACCTATACAACACTTTCGTAACTAAAATTTTAATCATAAAATAAATGAGCATTGTTAGGTTAGAGGCGTAAGCTTGCAAATATATTTTACATATTTGCACTATTTTATTAAAAAAATGTTTCAATAATTTAAAACACAATACTAAATATTTCGAAGATTATATAAAAATGATGGTTGATTAAATTGAAATGGAACAAAAATGTTTGCCAGAATTTGAAATTTGGCGTTATCTATCACGTATACAAAAAGGTTGACATAGTGGAACATTCATTTAATAGATGTTTATAATTACATTTTTTATTACAGACAAATTGTTTTCTAAAATTCTTCTATGTAAATTAAAATTCATTACAAATAGTCTAATAGGTAATTATTCATATAAGAAACAAGAAGGTTAACTATAGAACAAATAAGGAATTTAGTATTGAAACTCATTATATGTTGACTGATTTCAAAACAACATAATTAAGCAATAAAATTATTAATAGAAGTAATGTTAGTATTTAAAACAATAAAAAAAACTGAAAATTATTTTGGACTTATTTTGTGTTTAATGATTAGTTTTAAATCAAAATATTGACTAAGTTTGAAAAAAACTGAACTAAATTTGAGTAGAATCTGTCTTATCTTCAGCACGGCGCTAAATTTTCGATGAGGCATACCAGTCAAGGATGACACATCAGCTGTGTATTAATTAATAAGCAAGACGATATCAAAAATATTGTAATCTTGTGTTTCTAAATCAATTTAAACTAAAATTAAGTAAATTGCTGCTAAAGTAACTTTAGTAACGATTCTTAATTAGAATTAACATTTTCTACTTTCTACCACATCACATCAACGAACATTTATAAAGGCCCAGGATTTTTTTGATTTAATGGAATTTCTCATCATGGCTGTCTCTAAGCAGGAGAAGGAATATATCAATTTTTCTGATTAAAAAATTTATGTAATTTGTGGCCGGGTTGGTTAGGACGTCATTCTCGTTACCAAAAGCTGGTGAGTTCGAATCCCAGCTTAGCCGAAGATCCGTCGTGTTCACTAAGGCACTCACTCGCTGGGGCACGTAAAATCTGTCGGATCGCAGTGTCCTCCATGTTCCCATATTCCAAATTAATACCTCTAGGGCTGATTGGAACCCGGCTTTGGGTCTTCTCTGGTTTCATTCTCTAAATTGGAAGATTTAGATGGTGCGGCCATCTATGAGCAAAAAGTCGTATTTCTACCTTCATATGAGGGTTCTCTATTCAAAAACGGAAGACTCTTTCTCTCTAAATTCATTCGCTTCTGACTAGCGGGCTTGGCGTTGCCAAGTGTCATCAGAAACAACAACAAAATGGCATCAGTTCTATTACCAATAAAGTTTGTCCAATTCTAATCGGTTATCTGTACATAATGGAATTATGAGATCTTTCTCCCAAATATTGTGTTTAACCAGTAATACTTGAAATAGGTATTCTGACAGCAATTAAATGTAAAATATTAAAAGTAATAAGGAAGTGAGATGAGAATCCGAATTGTACTAACTTGTTTCAACAAGTTCAAATCATACCAAATATCTTAAAATTTTAAGTTATGCACAAGAAACTAGATCGACATTTCAACTGTCAGTATTCTCTCATCACATGAGAGACAAGAAGATATTAAATATTACAATTATTTGAGAAAAAAAATGTCTTTTTTTACACAGTGGTTAATGTATAGATAAAAAAAAATAGATGAGATTAGTTTTAACAATATACGGTATTTTGCGGCCCTAAATAATTAATATCCCCCAAAAAAGGAAAAGATGGCGCCTTCCCAATTATTGGCTTCAGAAAAATCTGTAGGGTTTTTACAGGAATTTGCTCCAAACAACTGTATCATTCTTGGCTCACTGAAAAATCTTGAACATAGTCAGATGGAGGAACTTAAATTTGTACCAAATTGGTATTGAATTTCGAATACGAAGTTGATAACCAACAAATTATCCTCCGTCACAGTTTAAGGTATTAAGATCTCAATACATCTGATCATCAAAAATTTAAAAGTTATTAATAATTATGGCAAGAAGCATTTTGCGGTGACAAATTATAAATGTCTTCATTGCGTCAGCCTCTCTATAAAGTTTTCAAATAGTGAGGCAAAATATAGCTCTTTAATATACTAATATCACAGCACGAAACTGTTCTAAAAACTTGCTATCACACAAACAGGTAAAACAAAGAAAAATTTAATAAATATATATTCATGTATACAACGGCTAAATTTATTAACAAACGTGATGTACAGAGTATATCACAGTCCTATATATACATTTGCTGTCTCCAAGGTTAAAGGAGAAGATTAAATTAAGACACAGATAAAATAAGCAATTCCAAAATCAATAATTGCTAATCTAAATATAAATTTATTACGGATAATTTAGAAAAATGTTTTAAGAAATTAAAAGTCCTTCTTGGTAAGAATAAGATAAATCATTTAGAAAAACAAAAATTAGAACCTTAAAATTAGAAATTAAAAGGGGGAAAATTGCTAAGAAAGTAAAAAATTATTGAGAAACGAAAAAAATGAAAAACGTATCCCTTCTCTTCAGAGAAACAAGGGGTATGAAGAACGCGTTTTGAATTTATTTAGGTAATGAAACTGAAGAATAAATATTACATAAGGGAAATATTCCCGATGGCTTCAAAGGAAAAATTAATATCAATTAAAGATAGAAAGGAATATTTAAAACAAGTTTCTCAAACAAAAGTACAAAATATTTACCATTTTTGTGGTGGGGAATATTTAATACATATATATATATTATAGGAAGAAAGTAATCTATATAAATAATAATATTTAAGGCATAGAATAAGTATAAAAATTAAAATTATTTAAAAAAGAATAGAAAAATAAAGGCTATTGAAGATTAACTTAACCATTAGACGCTGACACCGTTATCCCTGCTTAGGAATTAATAGGCTGTTGCTAAAAACTGAAGTCGATATTATCATATTGGTAAAGCCATAGGTGAAAGTGATAAAGTTTAAAATTATTCCATTTTTAGAAATGAAAAAACGACACAAAAATCAGAATTTTAATCAAAATTCATAAAAGTGATCATATAAATATTCTATTGTAATAGTTAAAATTT
>JAPDSC010061705.1:0-11240 GCA_026290005.1 Latrodectus geometricus
CCAAGCAGGGGACCCAAAGCATATTTTCACCTAGAAAAATTTGCTTAATTTTATTAACTTAAAGTTGCCAAATTACATATTGGTAATAATTGTAATTTTTTAATTTCAATTTGATGACAGAACAGTTCTGGAATTTTTTATACTTGGATAACCTTGCTTATACAAATATAAAACACTTGTGGTTCTAACTAAAATGGAACTCACTACCTTTCGGAAAAGAGAACAATGCACAAACTGTAGTTTAAGTTTGTAGTTTAGATGGGTGAAAATGTGCTTTGGGTACCCTGCTCGGCGCATTTTCAAAAACACAGTAGGTATGGCGATGAAAATGAAATATGTGTTTTTAAAGATTTTCACTTTTGGTAAGGCAATGTAAACAAAACCAATGGTTTTTTTCTTCTTTTTTTTAATAAATTGTATAACAAAAAATACACTGACTATTAATAAAAATTATGTTTTATTAATTCTTCTAATTCTCCCTTGCGGAGGTGCTATAAAAAGTGCATTAAGGCGGAAAAACGTCCGGGTTACCACGCTTGAGGTGTTTATTGACGAGTTAGCAAGGAAGGGGACCCAAACCACAATTTAACTGTTTAGATACAGGGACTAAGCAGCAGACTCCTAAATACTTGATTTGCCAGCCCCAGAGGCATTATTTCACTTGGAAGACATTGTAAGCATGACCTATTTTAACATGTTCTAGCTGCCTTTTGTGAATAAGGCGACTATTCAGTTAAGTCGAACTCACTACCTTCTGATACTGTGAATGATTTTTGGTAAAACTATATTTCAGGGTGCCCCCTTGGCAAATATGGTAATTTTTGTTTGGTTATCAATTTTATTGGCTATATTTGTGCGCACAGAGCAATTAATTGCTCTGTTGCAATCAGAATAAGATTGGGTTTTGCTCAGATTGACGTTCAATCGCGATAATAGCTTGGCGAGAACCAAAAGGGCACCCTAAAGTATAGTCTAACCCGATTTCTTAACTAATTAGGCCACAGCAACCTCTATTCTAAAGTTGTGATAGAGCTGCACTGGTTACCTAAATTAATGCAGTGAAACTTATCAATCACAAAAGTTTTGAACTAATGAAGTGAGAAATGTGTACCTTAGTAAAGGCCCCATTTGCAATAAGAGGAAAATGATTCGAAGAATCCACCTTTTCATGGACACTGGAGGCAGACTTTTCTCATCTGCATCCACTAAATACCACCTGAGGCTGAATCCAGTCATTGTAAGGGAAGGAAGAGCAATGAAGATCACAGTCAATGTAAACCACCAGGTGTTACCATTTAAGTAATGCATGACAGCCAGGAAAACATCAAAACAAACATCAATAATGAAACTGGATATGGAGAAAATGATACCCAGGATATCTACAAGAGTGAAGTTAAGCTTTTTGGGCAAGGAATCAGTGGTGTCATAGCCTTTAATTTTAATTTTCTTTAAAAATGGCCCAGAATTACGCTCCAGTTTCGAGTTCGGTGTGCGGCCATCCAAATCAGAGTCGTCTTGAGAATCTGTGGCAGAATCATCTCGGATTTTTTTGGTATTCATCTCTTAGAACAAAGCATTAAATTTAAATGTGTTGAAAGAAATGCATATTTGTTGTCGATGTGGATGAAACAGGGAAAGTATTTACAAAGGAAGGATGAAATAGGAAAAACCAAAATAAAGAGAACAAGGATACGAAAGAAGATAAACATTATTGTAGTTTAGTTGTTGAGGGCTGATTTCGTAATGAAAATAAATAAGCACTAATGAGGCTTGGTAAGGTTACCATGAAATGTACTCCATGATTATAATAATCGATCGTATCATTAATGCAAAAAATGTCTCGCAGTTTTATAACTAAAAATAACTTGTGACTTGTTTATGAATAGTTGATTTAAATTATTAAATAAATAATATGTAAAAAAATGTCTCACTGAAACTGCTCAAAGAATTAGATTTGCCATTAGCAGAGATTCACTTAGAATATTGTTGAACACAATCGAGAAAGATTAATGCTAATTAAAACTCAGACTTCCACTGTTGGATTTGAACCGAAATGCGTTACATCGGAAAACCATGTAATCACAACAGCTCATTAATAATATCTGTACTATTGATATTGACGATTGTTTAGAGAGAAAATAAATCTTAAGAATATTTGTAAAAAAATGCTGTGTCAGTCAATAAATATACTCATATTTTTTTCGAGATCCAAATTCTTGTTTATCAAGCTACTCATGATTTATCAAACAAAACTTATCATGGATGCTGTGTTGATTCTACCACAACGCCAGTATCATTTTATTGAAATCGTTTATCTTCAAGTACCGAGGGGTATGTAAGAGTTTGCCGATAAAATGGTATAGCTTTTATGAGAAAAGTGCCACAAATATAGTTGATGTAAGTAAAATTCAATAATTTCCTCCATGACTACTATAAAAGAATAAGTAATGACTTAATTTGATTTTTAGTGGCCGACTCTGTCTAGTGGTCAGCGTGCCTGACTTTTGATAGGAAGGTCTGGGTTTCAATCCTGGTTCGGGAATGGATTTACTTTCTCTTTCTCCTGTTTTTGTCATATCCTTGTATGAATAAGTGTGAATGGTTGCTTACCCTATAAATGGATACCTATGACATGTGTGTTTATTTGTATATATATAAAAAAAAATTATCTCCAGTTACCCTCTTCAGTGTGAGCTACAAGCATATTAGCATAGAGCTTCAAAAATATCCGTCATAACCTAACCTTTTGATTTAATTTTATGACGTATTTTGATATAAATTGCTTGAAAGAACAATTGAAGTAAGAGCATTTCCTTTTCTCTTGATAACTGGTAATAATAATTATTATGGTATGGACTCGTTAACACATACATACAAATATATATAACTGTGAAGGTGGTCAACCCTGATTGCACCTCAATGTTAATGGGTGTAGAATACTCGAAATCACCAAGCACCTCGTAAATTTGAAAACTTTTAGATGAAAAAAACATATCTGAGGTTGCACCTTCTTTTCCATATCCACATCATACCAGTGGTGGGACTTTGTTTGTTGCTACACTGTACGTTGTCCTGAGTTGGGCTTTACCCGTTAGGTGAAAGCAGTCGGGTGGGAGTCCTTGTAATTTGGAAGCAGGTACCAATCAGAAGATCCCCAAATATTTGACCTTCCACTTCCAGATATATCATTTCATTTAGAGGACGCTACGTCCACGACATATTAAACGTATCCTAGCCGCCTTTAAAAAATGTGGTTGATCTTTGGTTCAGCCGGGATAAGTACCCTCTACCATCTGGCTAGGAGAACAAAGCACTAACCAAACAGGCCATCAAGGTCATGGACTTTGGAAGTCACAAAATTAATTTTTATTATAATAAAAATACAAACAGTATCTTAAGTATAGCATTTTACAATATTAAAAACTAGAAATTTAAATATAGTTTTGATAAATCCACAGTTATTGCTAAACATAGAATTTCTGTTTGAGGTCAATGTGGTACGAACGCAATGCCCTGAAACCACACCATACATGACCGGGCAGCCTCTCGTTTATTAAATATTATTTAACTACAAGCGTCACAATTATTTTTTACGTTTACCAGATACAATAGATTTCTTACATTCCAAAAAATATATTTCCTATGGTTAAAAAATTTTATGAATATTTCCTATGTCATGCAAATGTGTAAGTACTTTGCCAAATAAGGTTTAACAAAATTTAATACGTTTTTCTACAAAAATTTTTATTTTTGTAACAAAATGAACGTACAGAATATATTAAGAAACGCATGTTATGCCAAAAGAACCTAATTTTTTAAGTATATTTTATAAATTTTATGGTCTATTGTCAAATTCGTATATTTTTATCGAAGGCAGATGTGGTTTCAGGTGGTATTAAATATGTAGGATTTTCATCCAAAATTTAATTTTGATAATAATATAAACACCAGCAGTATGTTAATTATAGCAATCTACTACATTAAAACGAAGAAATTTTAATATACTTTCTATAAATCCATGATTATAGCTAAACATGACATTTACGGTTGATTTCAATGAAATATGAGCGCAATGCTCTGAGTCTATACCATACATGATCGGGCAGCCTCTTATTCAGGAAATATTATAAATCTTTATGCTTTACAATTACATTTTACATTTCTAAAATACAAGAGATTTCCATAACTGCAGAAATAAGTATTCCCTAAGGCTGAAAATTTTTGAATGTTTCCAATCCCATGAAATGTGGAAGGTCTTTTCCATATAAGATCTAATAAAATTTAGTATGTTTTCCTCCAAACTTTTTATTTTTGTAATTAATTGAATTTATAGAAAATATTAGAAATGCATGTTATACTAAGTGAACCAAATAATTTAAGTATATTTTATAAATTTTAAGTTCTACTTTCAAATTCTTATATTTTTATCGAAGGCAGATGCTGTCACATGTGGTACTAAATATGTAGGATTTTCAACCAAAAATTTAATTTTTATAATAATATAAACACCAGCAGTATCTCTTAAGTATAGCATTTTATAATATTAAACACTAGAAATTTTAATTTACTTTCGATAAATCAACAATTATTGCTAAATATGGAATTTCTGGTTGAATTCAAGGTGGTATGAACGCAATGCCCTGAAACCACATCATACATGATCGGGCAGAATCTCATTTAGGAAATATTATAAAATTATTTGCATTACAATTATTTTTTACAATTGCAGGATGCAAGAGATTTCATGCATTAAGAAAATAATTTTTTCCTATAACTAAAAATTTTATGAATATTTCCAATGGCATGCAAATATGGAAGCTCTTTGCTAATTAAGGTCTAACAAAATTTAAGACGTTTTTGCACAAACTTTAAATTTATATGATTAAGTAAACCCATAGGGAATATATTAAGAATGGAATGTTATACTAAATGAACACAATATTTCAAGTATATTTTATAAATTTTATGGTCTATTGCCAAGTACCTATATTTTTATCGAAGGCAAGTGCTGCCACATGTGGTACTGAATATGTTGGATTTTCAACCAAAAATATAATTTTTATAATAATATAAACACCAGCAGTATCTTGAATATAGCATTTAACAATATTAAAACCTAGAAATTTTAATATACTTTCGATAAATCCACAGTTACTGCTAAATATGTAATTTCTGTTTGAATTCAATGCGGTATGAACGCATTGCACTGAAACCACAGCATACCTGACCGGGCAGCCTCTCGTTCAGGAAATATTATTTAACTACAATCGTCACAATTATTTTTTGCGTTTGCCAGATACAATAGATTTCATACATTTCAAAAATATATATTTCCTATGGCTAAAATGTCATGCAAAATTGCAAATGCCCTTTGCCAATTAAGATCTAACAAAATTTAATACGTTTTTCTCCAAAAATTTTGATTTTTGTAACAAAATTAACCTACAGAATATATTAAGAAATGTATGTTATACTAAATGAACCTAATACTTTAAGTATATTTTAAAAATATTTTGGTCTATTGCCGAATTCTTATATTTTTATCGAAGGCAGATGCTGTCACATTTGGTACTAAATATTTAGGATTTTCAACCAAAAATTTAATTTTAATAATAATATCAACACCAGCAGTATCTTAAGTGTAGGCTTTTACAATATTAAAACCTAGAAATTTTAATATACTTTCGATAAAATCCATAGTTATTGCTAAACATGGCATTTCCGGTTGAGTTCAATTAGATATGAGCGCTATGCCTTGAGCCCACACCATACATGATCGGGCAGCCTCTCGTTTAGAAGATATCATAAAACTATGTGTTTACAATTGTAAGATACAAGAGATTTCATGCACTGCAAAAATAAGTATTCCCTATGGCTGAAAATTTTTTGAATGTTTCCAATGCCATGCAAATGTGGAAACTCTTTGCTAACTTATTTCTAACAAAATTTAAGACAATTTTGCACAAACTTTAAATTTTTATAATAAAGTAAACCCATAGAGAATATTTTAAGAATTGCATGTTATACTAAGTGAACCTAATATTTTAAGTATATTTTTTAAATTTTATGGTCTATTGTTGAATTCTTATATTTTTATCGAAGACAGTTGCTGTCATATGTGGTGCTAAATATGTACAATTTTCAACCAAAAATTTAATTTTCATTGTAATATAAACACAAGCAGTATCTCTCTTAAGAATAGGCATTTAGAATATTAAAATCTAGAAATTTTAATATACTTTCCATAAATTCACAGTTATTGCTAAATATGGAATTTCTGTTTGAAGTCAATGCGGTATAAACGCAATGCCCTGAAACCACACCATATATGACCGGGCAGTCTCGCGTATACATACATACATAACGATGTGGAGAAGCCCTGAACTTTACCACCTTGTTAACAGGTTTAAATTTCTCCATCATCAGTAGAGGGACCCTAATACGAATGACTTTATTTGAAATAAAATTAAGGTGATAATGGTGAACCTAAAGGCCTGAAGGCTATCTGTGCAGTAGAAATCTACATCAGAGTACAATGACAGTAAAAAAAAAACTATTGGAATACAATATTGATTACACATTGACGAAATGATACTTTCAATAGGGAGAAAAATAAATGAAAGTTAAGGTTAGCTTTCTTGATTAATAAAAAATAATTGTATTTTAAAAAGAAGAAAAAATATATATACACAAATGCACACACATAAATATTAAAAAAACACATACATATAAACATGCACATATACACATATGCATGCACGCACATACATGTATGTATACACACATACATACATATAAACATACATATACATACATATATGGTATTTCGAGGGCTTTGTCATATATATAGACAGAGAGTGAGTAAAAGTCCAAACTCATTTATGTTAAAATTTCACTATTCTGAGTCTAGATTTGAGTCTATAGTGGTTATGTGAGTCTGCTGACGTGGAGCTAAGGGATCTTTGCACATTTCTAGATCTTTAATGCTCAGATGGTTCAGTAGTTTGGTAAGTTTGCTTCTTCTGAATTTTTCAGTGATGCAGTATTTTATATAAGCTTCATCAGTATGCGTGGAACTTCTCTTAATATGATAGTCTTTGGTCTTTGGGCACTGTTCCAGGTAATGTAGAGATGTTCTTACCTGCCCGCAGACACAAAGTGGTGATCGTGGTTGGGAAGAAAAAGGACCGTGGTTGGTTATTACGTAAGTTAAGAAGGGATTTGCACAGCTTCTATCAGTAGATACTTTTGGGAAGAGCATATAAGTGAATCGCCCTGTGTTATGATGATTCCAGAAATGTTGCCACTGTTTGTGAAGTTTTTCTTTGAATATTCCGATCAAATGAGATTTTAATAAGGGGTGTTCTGTTACTTGCAGATTTTGATTTGAGCTGTTTTTTTTTGCGTTTTTGTCTGCCAGTTCATTACCCCTGGTTCCTACGTGAGCTTTAGTCCATGCTAGTTGCAAAGCTGAAGATTTCGAGTATAAAATGTTTTGTATGTCCGCTATTATTGGGCTCTTGTGTTGGGAGTTGAGGAGAGAGAGTAGCACAGAGAGGCTGTCTGTCCAGATACTCGCAGGGAAAATATTGAATTCTATGGCATGCAGGATCGCTTTTTGTATGGCTAATGCCTCTGCTTGATATATACAGTTTTTTGCCATTTTTATTTGTTGCGTGTGTAAGATATTGTTCTCCTGAAAAAGGATAAATGCTGCGGCGACCAGGTTGTCCTGCTTTGAGTCATCCGTGTAATAGTTGTAGTCTGTGTGAGTTAGAGCCACTTGTTGAATTGAGGAAGCTGTTTTGAGGATGTTGCTGATTAATAATCTTTTAGTTCTTATTACTGGGTGAAATGTGTCTTTGTGTATCTGTTTTTCATAATCCCCATGAGCTATGATGTTATTTCCTAATACAACAACTTGATGAAGGTGTATTATTTTTTATTTTATTGCGATCATTTCTATAACAAGATGTAGAGGAGTTATGCCAGCTAAAACTCCGAGTGCTGATGTTGGTGGCGTTTTATAGCCCCTTGTGATTAAAAGTAGAAAATAACGTTGGATGCTTGTGAGGATTTTCACTTTCCTCTGCATCATAGGATAGGCCCAGGTTGAACAGCCGTAAGAGGCTATTTTTTCGATTACTGTGAGGTAGATGCTTTTTGTGATTTTGGTTTTCAGACCCCAGTTCTGGCTGATCATGGAGCGCATTCTTTGAGCAATTGGAAAAATCTTTGATTTTATGTAATTTAGGTATGGCAAAAATTATAATTTGTTATCTAGAATTATGCCTAGATAGGTAATTTGTTTAGTCTGTTTGATACATTTATTGTTAATTCGTATTGTTGGGTTGCTTTTAAGTGACATATTCTTTTTTCCCAAGATCATTGCTCTTGATTTCGTTGCAGAAATCGTTAGCTTTAATTTTTCGCACATTGCTGAGAACATTGTGAGGGAGGTGTTGCAATTTTCCTGCAGTTACTTTTTGGCTGTCCCACTCACAACTAATAAGGTATCATCTGCAAAAGCAACTATTTCCGTGTGTTCGGGCCAATTTAGTTGTAATACTTCGTTAAAGTAGATGTTCCACAATGTGGGTCCACCAATCGAGCCTTGTGGGCAACCTCTTGTGTGATTGATACTCACTATCCCAGCGTCTCCAACTGTTTGAAGAGTTCTGTCTTCCAAAATGCTAAAGATGCATTTGGTTAGGTTTGGGGGTACATTACAGTTAAGAAGTGCTTGTTTAAGACCAGGCCACCGTAGGGAATCGAAGGCCTTTTGTATGTCCAGGCTTAAGAGCGACGTGAAGCAATCTCTGTCCTTGTTGCATTGAATAAAATCAAGGGTTTTGTCAAAAGCATGTTCTGTAGAAAATTTGGAGCGAAAGCCATACTGTCTGTTGTGCATAATATCATTCTTGTGGAGGTAGTACTTAACTCTTTCAAAAATTACTTTTTTGTAATATAAACACAAGCAGTGTCTTAAGTATATGCATTTACAATATTAATATATTATTATACATATCTATATTATTAATATACTTATATTTTTATGGAAGGCAGATGTGGTCACATGAGGTACTAAATATGTAGGACTGCGTATAGGAAATATTATTAAACTACAAACGTCACAATTAATTTTATAGTTTGTCAGATACAATAGATTTCAAACATTACAAAAATATATATTAACTATGGCTGAATATTACTTGAATGTTTATAATCCCATGCAAATATGGAAGGTCTTTGCCAAATAAGGTCTAACAAAATTTAATACGTTTTTCTCCAAAATGTTTTATTTTTGTAACAAAACGAACCAATAGAATATATTAAGAAATGCATGTTATACTAAATGAACATATTATCTTAAGTATATTTTACAAATTTTATAGTCTATTGTCAATTTCTTATATTTTTATCGAAGACAGATGCTGTGACATATGGTACAAAATATGAAGGATTTACAACCAAAAATTTATTTTTTATAATTATATAAACACATGTATTATCTTAAGTATAGCATTTTACAATATTAAAACCTGGAAATTTTAATATAATTTTGATAAATCCACAGTTATTGCTAAAAATGGAATTTCTTGTTGAGTTTATTGCTATGTGAGCGCAATGTCGTGAAACCACACAATACATGATCGGGCATCCTCTCGTTTAGGAAACATTATTAAACTACAAGTGTCACAATTATTTTTTACGTTTCCAAGATACAAGAGATTTCATTTACTCCAAAATTTTATATTTCCTATGGCTAAAAATGTCCTGAATATTTCCAATGAAATGCAAATTTGGAAGCTCGATGCCAAATAAGGTCTAACAAAATTTAATACGGTTTTCACCAAAAAATTTTATTTTTGTAACAAAACGAACTGAAAGAATATATTAAGAAGTGCAAGTTATACTAAATGAACATATTATTTTAAGTATATTTTTAAATTTTATGGTCTATTGTCAAATTCTCATATTTTTATCGAAGACAGATGCTGTGACATATGGTACTAGATATGCAGAATTTTCAACAAAAAATTTATTTTTTATCATTATATAAACAAAAGTAATATCTTAAGTATAGCATTTTCCAATATTAAAACCTGGAAATTTTAATATACATTCGATAAATACACAGTTATTCCTAAACATGGAATTTCTTGTTAAGTTCAATGATTTGTGAGCTTAATGACATGAAACCACACCATACATCATCGGGCTGCATCTCGTTTAGGAAATATTATTAAACTACAAATGTCACAATTATTGTTAACGTTTGCAAGATACAAGAGATTTCATTTACTCTAAAAAAATATATTTCCTATGGCTAAAAATTTCCTGAATATTTCCAATGAAATGCAAATGCGGAAGCTGGAATCCAAATAAGGTCTAACAAAATTTAATAAAATTTTCTCCAAAAGCTTTTATATTTGTAACAAAATGAACTTAAAGAATATATTAAGAAGTGCATGTTATACTAAATGAACATATCATTTTAAGTATATTTTTTTAATTTTATTGGCTATTGTCAACTTCTTAAATTTTTATCGAAGACATGCTGTGACATATGTTACTAGATATGCAGGATTTTCAACCGAAAATTTATTTTTTATAATTATATAAACACAAGTATTTTCTTAAGTATAGAATTTTACAATATTAAAAGCTGCTAATTTTAATAAACTTTCGATAAATACACAGTTATTGCTAAACATGGAATTTCTTGTTGAGTTCATTGCTAAGTGAGCGCAATGTCCTGAAACCACACCATACATGATTGGGCAGCCTCTCGAGTAGGAAATATTATTAAACTACAAGTGTTACAATTATTTTTTACGTTTCCAAGATACAAGAGATTTCATTTACTCCAAAAAAATATATTTCCTATGGCTAAAAATTTCCTGAATATTTCCAATGAAATGCAAATGTGGAAGCTCGATGCCAAATAAGGTCTAACAAAATTTAATACGGTTTTCACCAAAAAATTTTATTTTTGTAACAAAACGAACTTAAAGAATATATTAAGAAGTGCATGTTATACTAAATGAAGATATTATTTTAAGTATATTTAATAAATTTTATGGTCTATTGCCAAATTCTTGTATTTTTATCGAAGACAGGTGCTGTGAAATATGGTACTAATTATGTAGGATTTCCAACCAAAAATGTAATTTTGATAATTATATAAAAACAATATTAACATAAGTATAGCATTTTACAATATTAAAACCTCGAAA
>JAPDSC010061706.1:6704-64035 GCA_026290005.1 Latrodectus geometricus
AAAACTAACAAGTGAAATATTTTGGTTTTAAATTATAAAGCAATATTATAGCCGCTAACTTTAATTTTTACACGGCCAAAATTATTATTTTTGCACAGGCATGGTTTAAAGTGGATTCCTAACCATTACAAACAAAAACAAGTAAGAAGGAACATGATTTTACAAAAAATTTCGAATCTTCAGAAAAACTGTTCTATTTTTCCCCCCTCCCAATAATTAGTGAGAGATAATCATTCAGCTCTCAGTTAGGTTAAAAGTTAAAATGAATTTTGTTTTTATTTATTTTACTTACGCCCTATCAGTTCAAGCATTTTTTAAAACTTCTTTTGAGCAATGGCCTAAGTTTTAACCTAAATTAAATTTGACAAAATAAATACATACTTTAGACTTATAGATCATTAAATATAAGGAATAAACATGAATACCGTCAGAAAAATATTTTACCAAGAAAAATTCGCTAAAATAGCCACGAAACAGGGGGCAATGTTGTTTTCGACAAGATCCCAAACCACGAAAACAAGTTTCCAAAGCAAATCTGTAGCAAATAGTTATTCCACTAAAGCCTGAAATTATCGTAAACTCGCCAAGGCTATGGCGCCATCTCACCAACAGCGAATGCGATGCCTTTTGGAAGCCAAAAGCGGATCATGATGGAGAACATCCTTGGGGAAATGCTACAAAGTGGAAATGGGTGGAGGGGCCAACTTTTCTTCGGGATTCAAAGCGGTTGGCAGTTAATTAGACCCATCGGAAACGAAGCTGGATATCGATTGAGGGGTGGAGGGAACAGGAAGCAGCATGCAAATGAAGCGTGGAAATCTTCTGATTATTCGCCTTTTCAATTACCCCCTGGCGATAAAGGGAGTTGAGTAATAAGTTAAAGGCTTCCAAGTGCAGAGGAAGCAGGCCAGATTTCCCAATAAAACGACTAGTACCATCCGCACGACACCCCGATCTGTGAAGTTGGACACTTGGAAAGTACAAACAGGTCGTTGCTCCTCGAATAAGATTGCGATGACTGTCAGATTGAAACAAAATTGCATGGTGCTAATGCTTCAAGCTCATAATTGCATCGTATACAGCAAACACAATTTTGGTTTCTCTTCTTTAAATTTATAGAACAGCTTTAGAAACATCTAGAATAATTCTGTCTCAAAATATGCATTTCCGAATGCCAAGTTTGATTCCAGAAATATAGATAGCTATTCGCTAAGTTTTGAATACATAGTATGACACATCAAAAGAGAACTTTTTGTGGTGATTATACGACGAAATAGACATGCAAACTAAACTCTCTACATTTTTCAAATTTCCATACTTCATCAATTGTTCCTCTGCTGTCGTTTGGATACGAGGTATAAATCGACCCCGGTACCTACAGCAAATTCCAAACTACAAGCATACCCCGAAAAATGCAACCAACACACATAACGAACTATATATATTCTTAAACTGCGTTAACAAGACTTTATCATAAACCCTTTTAAAGAATTTGTTGAAATTAACGCTTGAAAACTAAGCCAAGATGTCACATGTAATAAAGAAATGCTTAATGACATTTATATAAATCCGCACTGCATTTTTTTCTTTGCAAGATGATCTACTTTTGAGAATATACCATTAAAAATTTGATTGAATTTATTTTCATCAAGTAGTTTGAAACTGACATGCACGTTAAAGTTAAAATTCAGAAAAATAGACATTGTAAGTTTTTAAGTGTAACCGTATGCAATTATATTTCTAAATTGATTTCATAAAGTAACGATTTTAAATGATTTCATTTGGAAATGTAAGATAAGAATTAATACGAAAATTTCCTTCTAAAGTTGCACTAGTTTCAATTGTTCTGTACAGTATGTTATAAAGAGCTCAATGCAATTAGAATTTTCTCTCATTAGAAATTTCTTTTCTTTAGAAATTTTAGTGGCTATAAGTAATTTATTCTTAAACGTTTCATGATTTGTATTTCATTACTTTTTGTTTAAAACTTTATATAAAGTTTGATTAAACGTTTTAAACAAAATTCTAATTATCAATTTATTGCAAATAAAAGAAACTTTACAGACAAAGGACTTTCTCCATATTTTTGGTTTTACCAACAAAATGACACTTTCCATAGATTTCTAAGAAATTTTTATTTAATCAAAATATTTAATTTTATTCTAGCGATATAAAGAAATGTTATTTCTATGATAGAATTATTATTATCATCATAGATTTTACTACTTCAACATTCATATTGCCTATTTTCTTTTATATGTAATAATTACAACTACTTGTTATTTAATTAAACTCTTCTTAAATCATGTAATAATAAAACGCAAACAATTATAAATTTAAAAATTTAATACAATTTTTTTATTTACAGTACATCAATAGAAGCAGAGCTTATTTGTTTTGAAAAATATTTTCAATAAAAGAATTTATTAATTCAATTAAGAAAGCTCGGATTTTAGTAAAATGAAAGCTTTGAAATCTATCAAAATCTGATGAAAACTAAAATAAGCAAACATTTTAAATTGTCTACCAAATACAAGTAGCTTAAAAATAAAATAAAGTTATTCTATTAGAATAAATTTATATTTTTTCACCACCTTAAATTCATTAATTATAAAAATAGTGGTAATTCCAAAACTGCAATTGGGAAAAGATTTGGTGAGCTTTAACCACAATTACGTAACTGTGTTAACAGCAAGAATTTACAATTAGTAAGCCACGAAACTGAAAAGCTTGTATTGTTTAGTCGTTCAACATTCAATAAGGACAAAGGCACATTGGACGGACGCGTACGTTTTAAAGTGGATTCTAAAACATACAAACATCTACCCCCGAAGTGGGTATCAAACCTAAGAACCGTTAAGCTGAGAGCAAACCATCAGCTGCCAAATATTAGTTTGGGGAAAAAGTTATCCATTATTTTTTTCGGTAGACGTCTGTAGTGATCGCTATCTCGTGAGGTATCTATCAAACAATTTCAGATTTATGCTCATTGGAAAGGTGACATTTGACACTAAAATATTCTCTTGCGGTTTTTTGTTTGATTAATTCAGTTATAAGTACAAGGTTTTAAAAATAGAAGACAACAAACAGAAAATTCGATACATTTTAGTTTTTCTTTTATAATGGCGAAAATGCTAACCAGGTGGCTAAAATTGTGAAAGGTGTTTATCGTCCTATATATGACTGTAACAACTAGTTACGCACAATTTTGGTTTCGTCGATTCCGTTTGGGTATTTGGATGCTAAAGATGCACCTCGCATGGATACAACATCGTCGAGAATGTCTATAAAATATCAAAAATTATCAAACTTGACAGCATGTCAGCAGTCGTAGCTTCGCACAAGACCTAAAAATCTACATGAAAACTGTTTTAAACCTTTTTACAAAGCGAATCTGAAAGAAGTTACAAAAAGTTCACGTAAAAATAATGGATTTCTTTTTCTCCTAACCTAATACAAACTAACTACCTATATGACTATGACTGAACCGAAAGCGGAACTACTTTGATATACCCCCCCCCCTCACAAATCGGAAATTTGGCGACTTTTTTTCTAGCCAAGCGAAATGCCTGTTTTTATCGCCTTTTTTCTCGCGAAGATGGATTCTCTCTAAATACAAATAGTTAGTAAGAAAGAAAACTTTAAAAAAAAAAAATGGTACAAAATACAAGAAATTACTGAATTTGACAACAGCAAAATCCTAAAAGCTGAAAAAACCTAAATTGGCAACACCAAAATAAGAAACAGCAACCCTAAAAATTCCGTAGGGAGTGCCAGATTTGGCGTTTAATTTTTTTTGGGGGGGAGGGTTTATATCAAAGTTGTTCCCCGAAAGCGCTACATCTTCGAAAAGTATAAGTATTTCTTTACTAACCACGAAAGTCAAGAAAATCTTTGATTTTATAGATAAAGGAAATTATAGTTTGTGACATGTTTTGAGGTTTATGAACGAAGAATGAATACCAATGGGGGGGGAAAAAAATTGGAAAATATTAATTCAACTCCAGCATACTGGTACATGTCAATACAAGAAATTCAAACACAGATAATCGGAGGAACAGAGGTGAATAAAATAAAAAGCCAGGAAAACTAAACATTCCATCAGACAATACAAATTTGACCTGTCTAACGAGGCTGTCACATATCTTGTGTACTGAGTAAAGAAGATTAGGCTTCCTATTGACACACACACATTTGCGCATTTCCCTCTTTCAATTTCTGGTAAGAGATAACGAGAATCTGAAAACGTCAGCTACTTTCTCAGCCTCATCCGATTCTACAACAGAGCGGGATGCGGCGGTTTCCTTTTTCCCGCAAAACGATGACGACTTCTATTACAGATACATTTCTTTTTGTTTGAATTACTGTCGTTAAAAATAAGTGAACGAGAAATGATTATTTTACTCAAGAAGTTGAGTAGATACTAAATAAAACAAAAGTGTGTCAATTATTTAATGGATCAGTCATTTTAAAACATTTTTTTGACACATGAGGGCTAATAGAGCCGGGAATTACAATTGAAAGTGAGTTCCAAACCACTACAAATATCCATGTTTGAGATAGGAATCGAACCCACGAACCATTGAATTGTAGAGTAGAGAGAGAATCACATATTTAGATGTCAGTTATTTTAATTAACAGTTGAAAAAAATTAATGCCCTAAATATTTTCTTGGTGTAGCGTGGATGTGGAGAGGAAGGTGCCAGCTCAGGTGTAAACTCGTCACCTGAACGTGATTCAAAATTTCAAGGCGCTTGGAGACGAGTGAGTATTAATCTTACAACAATACAGCCCGGAACACGCCCACGCCGATAATCATGTATTTAATTTACTTTCCAAATAATAGCACATTTATTTGGATAAATTACAATGTAGTGCTTATTGTATAAGACCTATTTTTCGTATAAAATTTAAAAACAATTTAAATAATTTATATAATGATTATACTATAGTTTTAAACAAAATATTTAAAATTATAGTTGATTTTGATAGCTAGTAGCATATAATTGTTAACTGCTGTAAGGCACTTGAGTATCTATTGTGTATTGCTTTCCGTGATGAATTTATACAGTGGAACATATTCACGTGTTACAAAAAGGCAACCTAGAAAACTCTCAGGCACTCACCCAGATTGATATGCGTGTCTAAAAACAGAAGTGCCACGCCTATCTCTAGTTGTTCAACAGTGCTTGGGATTGTAACGAAGAAAAAAAAAAACCCATATTCAACTATCTGTTGCGGTCTAGCCACTAAGCTATAATGAGCCTAATTATGATTGGCTTGTTAAAAAAGGTAAACTATTTAAAATTAAAATAAAGACGGGCGCATTCATAGGTAACTAATACTTGTAAAAATGCAACACTGCAATATGAAGGCAATTAGTTTCACCTGTCAATCTGACAATTCCGGTGCAAGATGGGGCTGTTGATTACATTGTTTCCGATTGTGTTGAGGGGTTGTCTTCTTAGAACCTAATCCCACACACTCCAATAACAAATAATGATTCTCTAGCACGATAATGTTAGAAATTAACTTCGCTGGGATACCATTATGAAATTAATATTCGCAAATAACAAACACACACACACATCGCGAACAATTTATTTTTCAAACAAAAAGTTTGGCTCAAAAACAAGGAAGGAGTTTTCGAAAAGAGATACGCCCAACGGAAAACCAAAACAAGTGTGGGAAAACACCAATCCAGCAGCGAAAACCCGATTTTCAACAAAAACCAGAAAGCGCATCGAGCAGATCAGAAGCGATTCAACACATCAATTGCAAAGACATATTTCAACGAACTCCTCTCTAATCTTAATCAGCCGGCACCGGGAATATCTCCAAGACAAATTGAAAACGACAGCTCCAAGGGGTTTTCGTACGTGTTTACTATAGTCCAATGCGCGCGTGAGCGTCCTAACGCACACAAAAAGGAAAGGCAACACGCTTGAAGAAACCTGTGAGATACATTGTTGTAGAGATCTTTGTAAGCATGCCGAATGAAGCTTGGCTTGTTGACTAATAGATGCTAGCAAAGAGGACCGACAGACGGATCATTAAGCAACTAGGTTAAGGACTGGCCAAAAAGTGAAAAGCAGACTCTTCTTGGTTAAAAAAATCAGCCAAGTAGAAAGTTTTCTTAAAGCTTCTCTCGAGGGGACTCTGGCTTCCTCCCACATTTCTGACTGCATCGAGCTGTTTTATGATGCGTTGAGGGTGGAAGCGTTTATTGCTGATTCTATTATGTCGGTGGTTTGTTGTCTTATCTCTTCTAGAAGAATGACGCAGTGCCACTTTTTTCACAAAGAGAATCCGTTTTTTTTCCGAACAGCACACACGTCCGGTGCTTTTTTGTTTTCTTCTGTTTTTTTTTTATATTAAAGGCGAATGGGTGAAGGGAAAATAATAATGGATGGAATACAATGCTATGTCGTCATCCGGTCCGCAGTGGGAAAAGCTTTCGCATTTGTTTTTCCCAGATTTGTTTTGAATTTACTTATCGCTTTATGATTATTCTTCGCATAAAAAAACTAATTCGGTCAGGTTTGTTTGTTTTCTCGCATTCATTTTTTTCACATATGCGCTAATTAATTAGAGCGGGAATTATGGTTTAAAATGGATTCCGTACCATAACAAACATCCAGCACAAAGTTGGATTCCAAACCACAAATTGTAGACAAGATTGCAAACCATTCGGCTAATTTGACCATGGCCCAGCATTTAAAATAAATTCTGAATCACCGCAAGCATCCTTGCCTAAGAGAATAAATAAACCCACGAAGAAAAGACAAAACTGAAAACTGTCGAAACCAGAAAAAAAAATTTATCTGCAAGCTGGGGTAAATAATGATGAAGTTTGTTCGGTATTTAATTTGTCATTTAACGGTCCCTTTTTATATATAAGGACTAATTTACCAAAGATTTACTTACTATCAATTGCAGACACTGTTAAACCAAGTTATGTTGCATTTCTGCTTCCTGCATGCATATCTGTGAGGTGCGTGCTTCAGAGTTTTCTGGGAATCTTTTTGTCTGCTGGTTTCTTGTTTGCCATTTAACTACCCGTTTTTAGGTATGAAGATTTGAACAAGATTTACTAGGCAAACACTGTTAGAAAACAAGATTGGTTTTACATTTCAGCTTTCTACCTTCACGTCATCTAATAAAAACTGACTTCCTTTTCTAGAACAGACATTAACAAACTTTGTCATTTTTCGGAAAATAATAGAATACATTTATAAAACATTTTGTATTTATGTCAAACAACAAACATTCGACATCTAATTTGTAGCTAAAGTCAAACAATGATACAAGAATTAAAATGGTATTGTAATTCTCAGACTGTCATACCACATCAACAGAAGAATAGTAACTTTTAACAATGCATAAGCCCTATCAATGACTATATTTTTAGTTGTATCAGAAATTATAATCTATATCAGCTGACCAATATTTATTTATGTGCATTAAGTGTATCTATCGACATTAGATAACAATGAAGTTTTTTCATCCGCAAATAACTATTATCTATCTACTAATGGAAAAACTAATCAACATTAAGAGGCAATCAAACACAAATTTATGTAAAATTTATTTCCATAGTTTCCCTGGTAATTCTGAAGTACAATTAGTTTAAAGTTATGCTATTCACGGTTATAAAAATCCAGTTTCTGTAAAACGTTAGAATCAACATAAGGAAAACATCAGTTCCAATATTTCATCAGACACAATAAACTAAACAAAGCCCTCAGTAATTTCGCTGGAACAAAATCCGCCAATTACAACATTCGGCCGCAGCCATTCCCACTAAGAGACCCCACGCCCTTTCAGAACATATACACAGATAAGGGCTTAACAAAGCTGTTAGAGAGAGGAATAGATCCCGGCGAAAATGATGAAGAATGGGTAATACAGAAGGCGCAATTCCGGTTAATAATACCGAGCCAAGTAGACGCATCACGCTCCGCTGCGTCTCCTGGCACGGTTGGGGGAGAGGGCAGTCGGGCATGACTTTTTGCCACTCCATTAAACGGAGACAGAGAAGTATTACCCGGCAAAATATGGAGGGTCCCTGCAATATTAACTGCAAACAGATAACTATAGCCTAGACATCATGCTAATGAAAAAGCGTATTTTTAATGCAAAACTAATACATATCATGTACTGTGGTTAATTAGTTCAGATTAAATTAGACGAATTTTAAAAATAAAATCCTAATGGACTAAATAACAGATTTTTAGTATTTAATGTATTTTATTAGCACAAGAATTAACTTTACATAAATAAAAAATCATTAAGAAAATAAATATGATAATTAAATATAATTTTCATAATATTAATCTAAACTTAGTAACATTGAAATCATATCTATCAGTATGTATTTGCATTGACTTTAAAATTTATAATCAAATTATATAAGAGATTTTTCACAAATTATTTCTTTAAAAAAATTTCTCTGAAACGACTTCTGCTTAAAATATTTTATTCAATAGAAATTAAATAAATTCACTTGGACATCTTTCAAATGCAAATTCAATTTTTAGTAAATCAAATTGTTGCATAAAATTTATATTTAACTATGACTAATTATATTCTGGGAGAGAACTTATTCTACGAGAAATATAAAAATTTATTTAGTAAACTATTTACAAACAAGAATATCACTTATTACTTAGCAGTAATTTAAGGGTGTATTATTAAAAGTTTAAAATAAATTAGATGCAAAAGTATGCATGAATAGATCTATTTACACGCAAACGATATATAAAGCAATGTTTTTGATCAGAATCATTATAAGATAGTAAAACTAATTCTAAAATACACATTAAATATTTTTCCATTTAACTTGACTGGTTTCTTGTTATTTTTAGGATGACACATATACTTGTGTTTTATAATAAGACTGATTTGACTGGAACTGATAGTTTAAATTTAAATTTTTACCTTTAAAAGCGTTTTTTAAATTTTTTTACCAAAATGAGGGAATCGAATTCACGATACTATTGAACAGAAGACCATATCGTAAGTCCTTCAGTAGATAGTTTAATAAACATACTTTTTGAAAAATCACATTCAAATGAGACGCATTTATTTACATAATTTTATGATCCCAGATTAAATTTTAATTTCCTAACTTTTTTCTATTTCTTGAACATTAAAAATAAAATAATTTTAACAAAAAATACTTGTATGTATAACTGAATTGAATGCAGAAAACAGTGAGCACGATATATATTTTTAGATATACTTTAATTTAAAAAAAATAAAAATAAATGGGTATCACATAAAAATAGTTTATTAAAAAAAATGGAAGGGCACTCAAATATTTGTATTTTATTTATTCGGCTAATTTGTGCAAAAGTTGGAAAAATAAAATTACAATTGCTGACGCAGCAAATCTTTTTTTAAAACAAAAATTAATAAGATAACAGAATGATACAGCGATACTAAAAACATCAAAACATTATACATGACTTTTTTCAAATAATTTTGTTCAGTTTATCTTGATTATACAAATTAAAACATATAAACTGGATATTTTTTGCCAAATTTCGCCAAATATGCGAAATTCACATCTAAACAAAATCGATTCAAAACTTTTTGTTTTAATCATTATCATTTAAAAAGTTTGGTGAACTTTTCACGTAAGGTTTAGAAAAAAAAAAAAAAAGTTACTTATTCGCCACTGGGTGGAATATTTTGAAGTATAATTGTACAAACCTTAACAATCGAAAGTATGTATGAACGTTTATACAACAATCAGTAAAATTGCAGTTCGAATAAAGACTTTATACAAAAAAACTTTTCTTTTAAGCAAAAAAAAAAAAAAAAATCGTTTTTTTTTTTATCACAAGTGCAAAAATATTTACTTGAGATTTTGTGAATCACAAATAATTTCTTTTTTCTCATGTAATTATGACAAAAATAAGCCACAAATATGTGCTTGTTTCACTCAAGTTATGCAATCACTATACTAGTAAGCGTTCTTTTTCAAAAGAATTCTAATAGTAAATAAGTGGTACACAAACCTCAACTCAAAATGCCGAAAAGAAAAGTGACATTAGGAGTAAACAAAAACTCAAATAACCATTTAATGTCTGAGTAAACAAAACTAAATTGATTTCGCATATCCACTTAAAGAGGAGAATATATATAAAAAAATAAATAAATAAATAAAATTACTAAACGGGAATAATTTGGACCACAATTGAAAGCATAGGACATGTAATAAAAATGAGAGTGCGCCAAACCAAAGACTCTCGGGACAAAAGCTCATTCGGTTTGAAATGAGAGAAAATTCAGGGAAATCTTTATTTACGATGCAGGAGCGCCGGGTTGTTTTTCAAACAATGCCAATTGAGGAGCCACACTCCACATGCCCTGAAGCTGTAGAGGGGGCAGCCACACATTAAATTTCCAACTCCTATAAACAATACATAGACCGGCATTAGGCTTAGAACTTGCATTCAGATAAACCACTTTACATCCCCAGGAAAGTGAAATTTTAAAGAATTGGTTTACAGCATTTTTTTAATATTAATACAAAATGTTCCATACATTTAATGCTTGGTTTTTTTTTTTTCCGATACAATTGAAATACTAAATTATTCACCACGAAAAAAGTAGACTGAATATTAAAATATTATTCTAAATTCTATTAGGTAACTTTCAAAAAGAATTTATTAAAATGTCTTGCATTAAAAAAAACACTTTATGGTTAAAAACTTTTAAATCGTCCTTGCCGATTTAAACTAACCATAAAGTGGATGTTATGATTTATTTATTGCTTGCTTAAACAATCAAATATGAATATTTAATGGTGCTTTACATGCTACATGAAATAATTTTATCGTTACTTAATGATTAATAAGAATTTATTTTTTAATAGTGGTATCAAGAAAGACACACATCTCCAGAAATATATAAAATAACCAATCCCACTAAGATATTGGCAAAAATTTTCTTTCCTATTGCTCACTGAAGAGCTCATCCCACTGACAAATTGACTTGTTTTTGATGGGTGGACAAAAGTATATTCAACATTATTGGTGAAAGCGATTATTTGTTTCACTCACAGACCAATTATAAGTAAAGTGACATACACATGATCTCAACTGTAACGAAAAAAACAGCCACTTTACGGTTGGAAAAAAAATGTAAAGGAAGTGTTTTTTTAGTAAAAAATTACTGTAGTTTATTAACTAATTTCTAAATGAACGTATAAAAAATTGTAGATGAATTCTGAAAATGGATTTTTTACAAGGTATTTTAAATAAATCTACCGCAACGAGGAACGTAAAACATGTAGAAAATAATTAAATCATTGGAAGATGAAAGAGAAAAATACGTCACCGGAATTAACTACAACCGCAGAACGAGAAAGAATAAATAAAAGTCAGGAGACCATTAAACATGTTTCGCTAAATGGCATCGTTCCGTGGATGAAAAAAACAGCGCCCGAAGGTCAACGATTTGTCGCCAAATAATCAATTTTAACTTTAGTCAGGTGATGATTTCGTGTTTATTTTCTTGCTCGCTAACTAAAAAAAATGAATTTATACAATCGCACATTTTTATTCTTTTAGGGGAAGATAAAGAGTTCGATCAAATTTTACTACATAAATGATCATATCATTTAAAAAAACGTGCTAAATTTCGATTGGTTGGTTGGGTTTTGTGGCGCAAGGTCCAAAATGGATAAGCTGCGCCAAGTGCTAAATTTCGAATGATTCAAAGGAAAGTTTGGTAATCAGAAAGCACAATTGAATAAATAAATTATTATAGAAATTGTTACAGGAAAAATAAAAAAGCAAACAGAAAATTAACTGTCTTCATAATAAAATTCTATTAATAAAAATTTCATTTTAAGTCAGTTTCATTTGAAATAAATTACACTTCCAAGAACGAAAAATTAAAAATCATTTCATAGCATTATTTAGATAAATATTTTTAAAATTTGCTAAGAAATCAAATAACAATCCTTTAATTTTAGAAACAAAATATTTAATATTTAAACTAAACACAGAAAATCAATTCAAAATTCGAATACTTCTCACAATACACCCGACTGTTGATGTAATAAAAATGTAGATTTAAAAAAATACATTAGAAATTTACCATCAAATTACGTTGAATTTCAGAAGAAATCAATTATGAAACGGGTAAATACATATCTGAAAACATATTGGAGTTGACAAAATCTGAATTATTTGAAAAGTAAACATCAAGTGTTTACTATTCATTTCAATATATGCAGAAAACCCAAGCTAACTCTTATCTATGTTTATTTTATTACATCTTTAAATATCAAATATTCAAACTCCGATAAAACAATATTTAATGAAATTTTGTTTAAAACCAATAAGCACGCAATTTCATTAAGTAAATTATAGCTCACTCAGACTAAACAATTTAATAAAGGTCAACAAACTATTTGATATTTGATGGTATAAATTTATTTACTTTTTATGTAAGTTATTTTGAATTTAATATAAATAAGATCCTTTTCTCATTTCGGTGACTATATTTTTATAATTAAAATAAATATTTTCACAAAATAAAAATATGCGTGTAAAATGTTTATAATTTTATAATAGTTTTTTTGGTGTTAACTTCAGAAGATTGTCTTTGGATTTGTTTGTTCTAACGTCACAGCACAGAGAGCTAATTCGACTATGATTAACAGGTTAAAGTGGATTTTGTACTATCTCAAACATAGATTTGATGAGGGAATCGAACCTACTAACAACTGAATTGAATACCAGAACAATAATTTATCGTTTGCCTTATATTTTACAGACTTAAACACATTTTTAACTCTCCCAAAAGACCATGAAATACATAATTCATTAGTTTTTTTAAACATGCATCAATAATAATTATTAAAATTACTTTCGAAGTACTCTAAATTCGTTTCAAGCCTACTAATTTACGCGATTCGCTGTATCAGAATTCATACGAATTTTTAGGGAAAATTAAATGTTGGGGGGGGGGTGTACACAAAAGAAAATTAAGACAGAACGCTACTTATTTTCCTTGCTCTCCAATGAAAAATAATATACTTTGTACATCACCTTTCTTATAAGGATAATATAAAAAAAGTTCATAAGAAAAACAAAAATATCAAAAAAGCATGATGAAAGACTAGACCAAGGAGGAAAACATTCAAAAGGGGATATAAGTAGTCAACTCTGGCCTTTTTTCCCTATTCCTTCCCTCCAGTCCAAAAAAGGGCGGCTTATATAACATGGCATCTAAGAAATGGAATGAATGCGTGGTTCCCCCTCCCCCTTCTTATAAAAAGACAACGTGACTAAAATCTCAAATCGAAGTAAGGGTTCAAAAAAGGGAGTGATGGGGGGAAAAGAACAAGATAGGGGAAGATATAAATCCCATTTAAAAACCGTATTGGAAAACCACGTGCGTTTTTAAGCCTTAGCTAATGTACTTTGATACTACTATTGCAAAACAGTCTCCCTGTATAATCTTGAATGATGTCCGTAATCCGCTCTAGAATTGTAGGGCACTTGAGCCTGAAACTGAGGGACTATAGGGATAAACTTGTTCAAAAAATTCCCTTTTCCACAAAAAAAAAAAAAAAATAAATAAATAAATTATCTGTCGTAATGTATTTGAGCCAAGAAAAATTTTTAAATAAAAAAATTTAAAGAAAATATTATTAAATACTTTATTAAAGCTAGAGTATTATTTCCACAAAAAAAAAAAAAAAAAATCACATGTCATTCGATTACTCTCAAACCAAAAAACTACTAGTTCTTTTCCCATTTTATTAGCTGTTGCCAAAAAATTTTTTTATTTTTAATTTATAATCGCTTGGAAATACAATTTTTTAATTAAAAATACTGCAACTAATTTCTTTTACATTCTTGAAAATTTTTTCGATCGATTATAGGTATTTTTGGTCATAAAAATTATGATTTTAATTAATCATAAAAGAGATTGAATATAATTATTTGAATACTGCTAAAGAAGTTTTAATACTTCGTAAATAGGGCAATAAAAATAAAACGAAGTTACTCAAGAATTTTCAGAAAGAAAAAAAAAAGTTTAGCAAGTTCGTGATAGAGAATAAATTTAAGAACTTCAAAAGTCTCATCAACACAATGACAGAAAGCTGTTTGATCTGCCCAGTTTTCCACTCAGTGGAGTTACACAATAGAGTAATGAGTTTATCTAGCTTATCCAAAATTCATCATCACGAGAAGTGATTACGGAACTCTCATTGTGGAGCGTTGCCAGTTGGCACAGATAAAAAGAGAGGTCGAAACTCTCACGCGAATGAAGTTATTTGTTTTCAGAATGTGGCATCGAGAATGTGATGACACATGCTTCTTTCATGTGAAACCGACACTTGATGTACCCAAAGTTATGACTACAATTCGTTGTGGATAATATTAGTTAATTATAGAACCGGATGTTACTTGAAATTATTATTGTAGAATAATGTACTGGTATTGTGAAAAACACTAAAAGATCAACACAACAAAAAATTTCTGTTTAAAATAAACATGTGTTAATAAACATAGCACAAGAATTTCATATACAGGAAGTTAATAACCTTGTAAAAATGTTTATCATTTCTATAAAAACAAAAATATAGCACTTTTTTTAAATTTTGAATTTTCTATTTTAATCTGTAAGAAAAGTCTCTACTTATGCTTAAGATATCCCTGTTTTTTTTATTTGTAAAGCTGAACTTAAATAAGTTGTGTTTACGAGATCATTAAAATCTCAAGATAATTTGCTTGATAAAATATAGTGGCTAAAAAAAAAAATAAAACTGTTTCCTGCACATGCAGGCATTTTTCGGTTACTGACACGTATATCCAAACATCAGGACAGGGAAATAGCAACTTGATTTACAATTAATCACATTTAGCAGCTGGATTGGCGCCAAAATGAGAAAGAAATGGCAGATGATTTATAATAATCATTGCCACCCTGATGTATTTTTGCAAGAGTCTAACGAATGCGAAACACCTAATAGGTGCTACGTCATCTTGTTTTGGACCGTTGCCAATATAAAAAGTCGAAGTCATTATCCAAACAATTTAGTTAATCTTTGTCGTTCTCTGCCACGTGTCTTATCCAATACTCTTCAAACAAATATTTTGTAGTAAGTACAAGATGGATACATGTATATTTACTTACAATTCACTCAGATAGTAAATATTACGTCAGAGTAAAAGTGTTCGAAAAAAATAATAAATAACAGTAAGCAACACGCATCTCCATTTTCGTAGAATGTAAACAAATTAGCGTTGCCACTCATTCGATTCGTAATAAATAACAAAAATAAGAAAAAAATTTAAAATTTTTAATCAAGCATACTTAATTAGAATATTCATAAATTTATATGAGTGCAGCAATTAGATGACAAATTTGAATTCAAAATAAATAAATCATTCAAATAAGCACTAATGAGTTCATATCATCGAGTTCTATGGACGCAAAAAAAGCAGACGATAGAACATTTATCTTCCATTCCGTTAAACAGTCACTCCAGTCTCATTTCTTTCTGCGAAATCATTATCAAGTTATTCCAAGCAGAGCTCTCAAATTTAAAGCGACGGAGCCGGTGAAAAGTGAAGCTCTGGCTTTCCGTGACAAATGTGCCCATTTGCTAAAGAGGGCTTATTGGTAAACGTGATCAGACAGCTAAGAAGAAAAAGCCGTCCAGCAAGCACACTTTCTTGCCATAATCCGTCGTTATTGTGAGAGCGGTGCTTCTGATTGAAACGTTTTTTTAAGCACTTCCATCAACGACACCAATTAAGCTTTTATTAAGATGGGGAAAAGGTGAAAGTAAGATGGAAAGAAAAATAATTAACTATAATTAGAAGATTATAAAAGATTGTGTAGACAAGATTGGTGACACAATCAAGCACAATCAGGGATTGATTTTTAAAGGCAATTTCTATTGTGTGTATTGTTCTTCAATTTAAAATAATCCCGCATTCAATTAACTACTAATTCAGAAATAAAATTGAAAAATTACATAATTCAATTAATTTAAGCAATTTACAAGTGTTATTGTTTTTACAAGAGAGAGAGAATAAAACATTTTATTATGCACTAGAGAAGATTTTACTATACATTTATGAGATTTTATACAGATATATAAAAACCAAATTTATTTTGTAATTAATTTATTTGTGTGATATAAAAGTGGATATTTATTAGTACTGTCATATATTGTATACGGACTTTTATTGCTTTTCAGCTAAAATTTTGAAATTTTAAAGATAAATTCGAATTCTTAAAATAAGCTCCAACTTTAAAAGATTGTTAATAATGTCAAATTTAAAATACACAATGTAAATTATCTCAACACTATAGAAAAATTAAGAAATATATGTGAATAATGTCATCAAATGCTGTAATACATTTTAATTGAATCTAACATGAATGCATGAAAATCATATTCTACAGTGAAAGAAAAATCACTCGTCATTTAGGATGTTTTAATAATTGCTTGGTTTATCCTATGGATACTTCTGACACATTAGGTGTAATTCCTTTGAGTTCTATAATTTAAAATGAATTTTGTACATCTATTCATGTAAATTATAATAATACCTATGACACACAAAAAATACATAAATTCTTTTCAAATTATATATATTTAGAAATTCTCAGGTGTAAGCCTCATAAAATCAAATCTTTTAACCCCTTTTTGAGATTGGCAATCCGTAAACCATTAAGCCAGTTAAGAATGTTTTATGTAAAGAAAAAATTATTATTCTTATATTCTTCATATTATATATAGTAAATTAAGACTAAGTGGTAATTATCTAACAAGTACATTAGTCGATTGTAAGGATGATGTTTAAAAAATTAATATTTGTGAAATAACAATGGTCTGATTTGTTTGCCGCTCCACAATCACTATTCGATCCCAAGGGAAAGGAAATCAGAATCTACAGTTTAATGTGGATTGCAAAACATTGAATATTTAAACTTGAGGCAGGATCAAACCAACGAACTGCTGAACTAAAGGCCAGAGCATTAACCATTCAGCACCAACTTGGTTAAATAGCAATAGATTCACTCAAAAGATAATCTTTTACTTAATATAACAATAAGCTATTGTTCCAACATCTACATTGCTGTTGTTAGGTTAGATTTATTTGTTACTCAACAGTAACTTTTAGTACATGAAGATGAATTATAATCAGAAGCCACAGTTTAAAGTGGACCACAGATCACTGCAAATATCCAATCTCAAGGTGGGATTTAATCCTACAAACTGTTGAACCAAAGGCCAGAACACTAACCATTAACAAAACAGCAAATTAAGTTTTCTGCTCAATTATATTTTTGGAGCGCAAGGGCTTAATTAAGCCAAGATCTACAGTTCAAAGCGAATAAGAAGTACAAATATTTATGATTTATGTGAAAGTCGAAATCAAACTATTGAGCTTTAAAGACCAGAGAGTTAAACATTTATCTGTCAGTTGGGTGAATTTAGATCTAGTTTGTGGTATGAAAATACAGTAAAAACTTTCATCGATTGCCTTTTCGAAATATTATTATAATTACATATACTGAAATTTATTAATCATAAATTCAAAATATAATAAATACAATATTATACAAATCTAAAGCATTATGTATCTCTAGACGGATTTAGAAACCTATAACATAATCTCAATCTAGGAAAATGATCTGATCATTTATGTTTTTTACTTAGTAGCTTAAAATTTAGTGTGCTATCTAGACTCTTAAAATTACTACCTTTTAGATATTGTTGAAGTTCAATACATTCTTATGGTTATACATAATATGTTTTCGTGTGTATATTTGAATATTTAAAGACTCATATTAAGTATATGAATTGCATGCCAATTGTAAGTCCTGAGGACATCATAGATAATATTATATAATAGATTCACAAAAAGCTTGTGTTGATAAATTCTAACTTGCAACAATAATACCCATTGATGCTCTAATAATGCTAAATCAATACAAGTCTGATTCCTCATTCAAGTCATTGTTTGAAAAGAAAGGGTAAATTCAATCAGGGCCAAAAGATTAAGAATTTATATACAGGACAGTAAGTATACATTAATGTAGGACAGTATAAGCCATATAATATTTATTTTGTTCAACTTTTTACATTAAAATACAAGAAGCTACAATATCAGATGCATATCAATCATAAACAATATCCCACAATATATATTTTTACAAGTTATTTACTGAGATATAATACTGGTTTCAGTGTTTAAAAAAATCATGTTTAAATTAAAAAATTTAGTAATTATTTAATGGTTTTAAATACAAAAATTTTTTTAAGAAGTCCACTTAATATTACTTGAGCAATACAAAAAATAGAAATGAAAACAAATTATTGTATGTAATTATTAATACTCTTCATATTTAATAATATTTAAAAATAAAAAAAAAATTTCTCTTAAAAAAATTCTTAAATTTGAATTTTACGAATAAAAAATAATTAAGCCAACGATAATAATTAAGAAGAAGATTCAAATGTGAATATAGGGTATGGGAAAAATAAAAATATAATTAACTAAATAAATTAAGTAGATTAATGCACGTTTCTATTATTAAAAAAATACAAATTTAATACAAACTTGCAAACATCTTAAATATTACACATGTAAATTATAGTAAAAATTATCACATGGTCATTTCACACACACATATTAATCAAGGTTTATTAATTTAAACTATTTACAATATGAGAATTTTTAATTTGTAATCGACCCCTTACTCGCAAAGTTTTCGGAGAATAAGCAAACATTTGAAAATCGCTCTCAAGCCAGCCGTTAAAACACCGGCTTCAAACTTATCACTGAGAAGACGATAACAAATAAATTAGTTTGTAGATATTTTAAGAAGCAATTTTAAGAAAGAGCAGTATTTTTAAAATTTATAATCGAAACTTAGAAAATAATAGAAAAGAGTCAGTACTTACAGGATGGCGGGCCGGATACATGCTTTATGTCATCAATTGTCTGAAAACCACGTAAATATAATAATGGACTAGGCTTAACTCCTTTGTTTTACCGCTGATTACGGCAACACCAGCGCCATTTGTGGAAAGTAAACAAATTAACTAATCCAACACAGAATCCGGTGTAGCTGTGCGAAATTCCCGAGTCGTTTAAAATATGATGCCACAAAAACGACACAAAGTTGGGTAAATCGGGTTTTTAAAAACGCTAGGCCTAACCACCCCTGTAGAGCGCTTCTCTTTGTGTATCCATTGTGAAGCACAACACTAGCAAATACCTCCGAGGTTTATAGCGACTAGCAGCACACAAAAATCTTGTTCAGGCGAGGATGCTCCGTACTACAGCAGCGAGCCAAGCAGACAACCCGTACCCGCGGTTTGACAAGAGCGATTGCGGATATGCTCTCACGCTCAGATTGGCTTAATCAACAAACATGACTGTTCCCAGGCGTTGCCCCAACCGTCCCACGTGGTACGACAGCTAGCTCTGAACTACCGCCGCCAATGGATGCTGCACTCAATCCATAACCCCTCCTTTTAGAGGCGGAGCTAACTTCGAAGACCGTTTTGACAGCTAGTCTTCAAATGCACGTGGTACCGCTTGTCCTTGCCGCTGTTAATGCGATTCACGAAACCAGCCAGGCAGGCGATCATCTCGCTCGGAGAGCAAGATAATTATACAGGGCTTGATGTTGCTTTGGATGGCCACTTGTGCGTGTCGTGTTGATGTTGAACAAATGTTCGTAGAGTCTTTTCCGTCGCTTTTCAAAACCATAGACCGGTTTTCTTGGCCACCTTTTATTATAATAAAACGTGGGCGCTTCTAATTTTGGCGAAAGTTCGATGGGCGAAAAATGTTTGGCCGAATTTTGGAGACTAATCAAAACAAATGGCATCCCCTCTCTAATTAGCGGTCTCCGCGGGTCTAATTGTTCGCCCTTGGATCTCTCGATTAAATAGTGAAAGGGCGGTGCGCGCCTCATAATATAAAGGGTGACACATTTTACACTTTTTTTAATTAAAAAAAAAATTATTACCTATGATCCTTTATTTTATTTAATAATAGTTTTTTGCTTTATGTGATTAAAATAAATTTCAATTTTTTTTTAATATTTTTTTATTTTATTATTTTTAATTTTATTAATTATTTATTTATTTCAAAACAAAAAACAACTGTAGAGGAAACTATTTTTTTTTAATGTTTTCTTTCATTTTCAAAATATACGGAGAGAGATAAAAAAAAATAAATAAATAAATAAAAAAAAATAAAAAAGTTATTAGCATTGGCTAAGTATTAATTTTCATGGGAATACTATCCTTATTTTTTTTTCATTAAATCAAATTTGAAATATAAATGAATTTTAAAAGAGTGTTTTTTATTTGCATGTTATTTAGTATGTCAAAATTTGATAAAATAATTGATTTCAATTGTTAGTGTTTTATCCTACTATATTGTTATTATTATATGTATAAATACAGAGTGTTCATAGTCATATAATGATAATTAAATTTTTTATATTATGTTAGCGCCTGTAGTCGTGCATTGTAGTTAAGTGCCTCTTAATTATAAACTGCTTTCAAGAGACAATGTAGACACCTGAGCTAGCATACTCCTAACAAAACATTCAAACACTCACTCTCTCATAACGTATTAACATACACGCATTAACATAACGTATTAACATACACCATGCATGTATGTTAATAGATTATAAGTTTGAAAGTACAAGCTGGGATCTATCCGCAGAATATACCAGATACACCAGAATATACCTACAATATACCAGATTCGAAAATAAACATTTATTTTCTTAAAATCATCTTTTTATACAAATAATAATAATAATAACATTTCAACAAAAATCGACATTTTCAATTTCTGTTATAAACATAAGAATGTCACTTTATTTTTAAGAATCAAACATTAAATATTTCTCGAAGACCAATGATATTTTTATAGAAAAAGAAAATAATTACAATAAATTCATGAAACATTAAAAACAAATTTTCTAAAATTATATGAAATTGTATAGAATTATTATGTTCTGCATTTAAATTAAATTTAAATTAGCTTATGTTGTTGCAGTACATTTAAGACATACTGTTTATGCCCACCGAAACCGCTAAGCACAACCATCCGTAATAATTCGAAATCTGTCAAGTAACGAGGTCAACATCTGAGCGGGCACTCTAACCAAAATGTCCTGCTTCACCAACGAAAAAATTGTAAAGTATACAGAACTATTAACGTCCATACATAATGATCTTCGGTTGGGTTAGGGTTCAAACCCTCTATTTTCTGACGACGTGAAAAAGGTTCCTTTCCACACTTTACTATCGTTACTTCAACCAAATTTATACAATGTTTGCAAATTATATCAGATTTTTCTTAATAACCAGAACCGCAAAATTCAATCAACTGTTTAGTAATCTTGCATTTGGGTCGGGTATCGAACACACTACCTTTATAATACCAAAATAGCGCTTTTTTTCCATTAGGCTAAGAATTTCAGGGCTGAATACTTATAAAAAGTCCTTCCATGAAACAGCATTCTGTAAATTATTAATATTTTGAAATTTTTTTCTAGCAGTTTATCAATGCACGTATGGGACTTTCTAATGCAAATATCATTCAACCGAAATTCTTGTATTTACTTTACTGACAGTAAAATTACTAGTGAGTCTTTTTCTGGAACTAAAATCCATGATTCTTAATCAAATAACAGTATTAATATAAATTATTTTCCTATTTTAAACATATCCATGAGTAAATTATATGTTAGATTTTGTTTTTGTCTTATATGTGAGACATTTTCCATGCAGCTAAAGATTCTAACTGATAATCAAGGTGTTGAACATAATTTGACTTTCTCATTTTAATTCTTTAATACCTTAAAAACATACAGATATTTAATGATAACTTTTATAGGGAAATATTGGTAGTTCCTTAACTGAATCATTAGTTTTTATTAAAACTAAAATTGTTAAAGGGTTTTTTTTTTTTTTTTTTTTTTTTTTTTTTTTTTTTTTTTTTTTGGCAACCTGTTTCGTTGTCATAAAAAGCTTATTAATCTTAGCCTTTGTCTTAGCCTTAGCAAATTCTTAATCTTAGCCTTGGCAAATTCTTCTACGACCGAGATATCTCGGGATAATAATCAATTGCGGTGTACATGAACACGAGATCACTCGGTATAACCAGAAAAAGCGGCCAAGAAACAAACTATTTAAATGCGTTAGAACAATACTCTTAAAAAGCGATTAAAAATAGTTTTTACAAAACAAATATTTTGACTTCAGTTAACAGCGAATGAACTGCAGCATCAGATATTATTTTCGTCGAGCTAATAAAATAAGCTTTTCCTCTTGCTTCAGCTGGTGTTTTGCGTAATCAAAAGAAAACCGTCGGGAGTACACACATCTAACGAGAAAAGGATGCAACAAATGAGGCAAATGCTTATTTAAATGTAATATATATTTGAGAAAATGCTGTATCAACTGTTCCGCTTGGCTTTTCAATTCTCTCAGGCTTGCGCCATACCTTCGGGCCAATCATTCCACCGGGAAAACTCTTTATATTTTGAAACTCCTCGTTAAATCACATTTAAAGATTTCTTTGAAAGTTACATTAAACTCGCAGTTCAAATGAAGCTTGTTTTTCAATGTGTTTGTGAGTCACTGGTAGATATTTTTAGCAATTTTATATTTTTATAGATTGCTTTTTCTCCTTTGATTCTTATTTTTTATTGAAATATAGAGTAGAGTGTTTGTTTTTATAATTAAAACCCTATTTAAACTATATCAGCTAAATGCTTAAGACTTTGTTCTTCTAAATGAAAGGTTATATGTTCGAATCCAGTAGTAGTGGAAAAGATGTCGAATGTGCATAATATCCTCGTATTATTAACAAAAATATCAAACAAAATGATTGATAGATTCAAAATGACATGTATTCAATATTAATTATTCATAAATTGAATGTAATGTCATAAATTTTGTAAAGAAAAATTTATTTCCTAAAATCAAAGTATTAAAAAAATTGATTGTAATCAAAACTTTACAGTAAGAAAAAACACCAGTAATGTTTACAATATGAATGCAAAATCTGATTAATTGATTATTTGTCATTTTAAGGTCACTTGTTTTATATACGACCTAATTCTATCTTGAATACTTGATGTGGATTCTGGTATCGAATTTATGAACTATTGAATTGAAAGTCAGAGGGTAAATGAATACAAGGTGTAGTTTGTGCAGCTTGATGTATTTGAAATTAATAAGTGGATATATTTAGCACTGGGTCACTTTTATGATATTTTTCAAATATATATTTCACTTATGAGGGTTAATAATTTGAATGCTTAAATTGACTAATATGGACACAGTGGTAAGATTGCATTTTTCAGAATACGAAGTCACGGCTTCGATTCCCACCACTGTTGAGTAACGAGAACTGAATGATGAATTTTTTATTTATACTAGGGTGTAAACTTTGGAATTAACGGATTTTGTCCAATGAGACACATATATATGGCCCCTATCATGAAAAGTCCACCGACAGCCAATTCTGGGCTAAGTTAAAATACCTTACAACAGTATTTGTTAGACAGTCTTCTGTACGAGAAGTCATACATTATATTTTTTTGTTTATTATTTACGTTCCTTCTAAGAAAATATTTATTAATATTTTTAATTTCTATTTCAATCAAAAGAAAAGCTAGTTCAAATACACTCTAAGTTTTTAAAAGGCTCCCTTTATAATTTAATAAAATACTCAGGAATAAAGTAATTATTATACAGACAGTATATTATATATTCAATACAGATGTAAATATTGTATATTTCTATCACATTGGACTTATACAATCCGTTATTACCAACTTTTTTTACCAACAGTATATCATCCAACACATTCGGAGATAATGTTTGGTGTTTTCATTTGATGAAGTAGTTAACACCTGAGTTGGCACTCAAATATCAATCAAGTTATACAACATTATACTTTTGCTTTCTTATTCGTTTAGATGATAATTAGCCAGGTGACATTTAACAAGATTATAATTGAAACCATAATGACTCAATTTTGTAAACACTTTCATTGTCAAGGTGGGGTAGTTGTATGAAAAAATCTGAGTAAGCTCCTATACTTTTTATTAGCCTCCAGAATATCAGTTTTAACAAAACAATTTTACGTTTTGATAACATTAACATTTTAAAGTCATAAGGATTTTAAAATCATAAATCAAATTACTGTACTATCAGAATCAAAATGAAGTATTACAAAAACATTTGTATAAAAAATCTACAAAATAATTAAATGGTTTAAATAGAATAATTTAAAATTAATTAGTTTAGTAAGAATGGAGTTATGCAATTCTTTAGGTCATAAATACAAAAAATTTTATAAAAAATTAAAATTTTTAAGAACAGGCTTAAAATTGGCAACTTTTGAACCTCTATTCAAAAGACTGCCTTTATTAAAAATAATCTCTTTCGTGATTAAAATATAAAATCGTTTGTTGTTATACATGAATTATTCATTAATTCATTACTCAACTTAAAATTGTAAATTATATTAATAAATCTGAGCAAATGTTTGCGGTTTTCAAAAACTTAATGGATAATTAGTTTTAATTTGTTAATGATAGAGAAATCAAAATTTTGAAATCTTTTTTTAACAATTTATTAAAGTATTGCGTGATTTAGAATCATATTATGTACAACTAAATCAGGAAGTTTACGTCACTTTTAAGCAAATTTGCCCATTAAAACTCTTTGTTTAACAGCTTTAAATTTTACGGGTGAACATAAATTCTTGCTGACTAATTTTTAGGTTAAAAATTAATTCCTAGGGAATCGTAACAACTTTAGCGCTTGGAACAATAAATTAATGCTACTAAGAAAATATTTTTCTCATAAAATGAATCAATCATAAATCTCTGATGTTACCATAAAAATGAAATATATATATATGTTACCGTGAAAGACCGAAATCAGAGAATGTCGACATTCACCGGTGAATGTCAACACATACCAAAAACGTTGGTGAAAGACCGTACAATTGATTACATTTCTTGCACTTTCGGACCATCGCCGGTATATGTCGACAATCACAGACAAGCTTTGGTGGAATTTGCAAAGATGATTAAAGAGCTCGAAAAGGAGATAACAGAAGGCAACGTCAACAAAGAGGTGCGGCCTAGAGCACGTTGTGTTTTGCTGGAACACAAGGTCAACAGAGAGGCGAAAAGATAAGAAAATGCAAATCAGCATTTCTTCTCTCCGGATACGGAGAGATGAAACGCATATTCAAGATTCACCATTAGTGCATTGTGGATGTCGACATTTGCCGGTGTAAGTGAGAAATGAGGATATCTAGCAAATATTTCGGACATACACCAAGCGACTACGTGAATGTTGACATTCACCAGCGAATGTCGACATTCTCCAGATTTCGGACTTGCAAGGTAACATATATACCCACATAGCACAAGTAACAATTGAACGTTCACTGGATGTGTAATAGACGTCCACTGATAACCACTGGTAAGATGTATTATGGAAATGAGACGTCACATTACATAAATACATACGTCATGATTCTGACATGGCAGAATGGGTATGAGCTTCCAATCACTTACTAGTTTTTATGATTGGTCATTTACTTATTATTATTTAGTTTTATCTTATAAAATATTAAAATAAATTTCACTATGATTTACCTCGCTAAATTTTGAAAGTTACGATAACTTAAGATAAATATCCAGACTATATCCATAATGAACTTCTAACAAAAGTCTATTTTTAATCTACGTACATGAATTAAGGCCCATAATGTGGCATCTAATAGACGTCTACTGGACTTCCATACTCGTCGACCAGCAAGCATCCATTGAACAGCCTTTCATGGACGTCCATTAGACGTATCTGGTTGTATGGGTATATATATATATATATATACATATACTGAACCTCATTGTCCATTGTTGTACCATCATCATCATCCACTATTGTACTATCATCATCATCTATTATTGTAGCATTATCATCATCCGCTCGCAGGAAAGTTAAATAACTTGCAAAAGTCTTGCTTTTGTGTACAGTTTCAGCACCCAGCGAACGTATAGCTTTAAAAAAGTAAGCGCTTTGTAATAATTGCATACAGTTTACTTCATGACATTTCAGGACACGCTTCACATAACACTGAAAAATACCGTTTAATCTTTCTTTTTTTTTCTCACTAATTTTCTCTATAGCAAATCATTCATTATGATATTAGTTTTATATTACTGGAGAACGAGACAAAATCTGCTAAATTACAGTGATAATTCATCAAAATTAACAACCATCACAGTATTTAACTTTTAAAATTTATGGCAATATTATAATAATTTTTTTTAAAGGTTTATTCCAGATTCCTATGTATATTGTCATACATTAACTTACAATACTTTTTGTGCGGGCTTTACTTTTTTATATCATACTAAGAAGAAATGTAGTGTTACCCACCCTGTTCAGTGGTCAGCATGCCTGACTGCGGATGGAGAGATGCTGGGTTCAAATACCGGTTCGTACATGGATGTGCTTTCTCTCTCTCCTGTCTTTGTCCTTCCTAGTATAAATGCGTTGTGTTGCCTGCCCTATAAACGTGTACTGAAGAAGACTGACTACACTCCAAATTACTGTTCCCTTTAAACAGCACCCCCTATACTGCCAACCTAGCTGGCATAAGACAGCAGCAACAACAACAAGAAGAATTTTAAAATTTGGTGATTGCGTAAGGAAAATGCTCCTTTTTTTTTAAAAAAAAAAGTATAAATTAAATGTAAAAAAAATAAAGAAAAATTAACAGCAACAAATACTCTTTTTCGAGCCAATTTTTAAATTCGGTGGCTTTTGTCCAATACGCAATTAACAATGAAGTATCTAAATCTAATATCCTTGTACGATTTCTATTAAATTATACTGTCTTAGATATAAAACTTTGACAATATATTCAGTCTTGCTTACTTTAAAAAGAGAAAGAAAAAATAAATTAGCGCATCTATAATGATGTGCTAAATTTATACCCACAGAGTCAATTAGTTTACAATTTACCATAAAATTGCATCCATTGTGCACTAAAGTCCTTGTAACATACGTAGCATACATAATGTGCGTATTGTAACGTAACATCGTAGGCTACATAACATGCATACTCTAGCTGTACTTTGTATCCACGTCGTATTATTTTATTTAATTTAGATATCTTTTGTTGAAATTCAATCGATATATAAAAATGATATGAACGATATCATTTAAAGAGATGCATAGATAAATTTTAATAGACTAAGATAAGGGACTCAAACTTTCATTTTAATGAATTACAATACATTACATCAAGACAACCATACATGTATAACTTTGGTTCAAAGTTAAATAATGCACAATTATGTCTATATTGCGTTTTGTAGCAAACTAGATTTAATTCAAAATAATTATCTTCCCTACGTATTAATATTTACTAGTTATCCTGGAAAAATTATTAAATTAGTTACATTGTACAGTGTGTAGTTATATTCCAACAGTTTCAGACTGAGAGATTACGCAGTAGATTATAGTGTAGTGTGGTACAACTAAATATTAATAACTCTTGTAAATTGATGATTCTGAATATGAAATGATAATAAATTCTGTGAAATACTTTAGAGCAAATATAATCTTTGTGGTGTAATAATGAAATAGAATAAATATTCCAGCTGATTAAAAGATAAATTATTTTTTCAATTGAGGAATGTCAGTATTATATAGCATGTACTTAAACGCATGTCAGTATTCTTTCAAAATATTGATGTTTATGTAAGCATGTTTTGTTAAATCAGTTATATATAATAGTCCTATTCAAAATCTGTCAGAAATTAAGATTACTAATGAATTGAGCTTCCAAAATCGAGACTTTATACATGCACATATAATTAGTATGTTAACAGCCGCAGCATATTGAATGTGATAGAAACTTATGTATATTGCCGCGCAATTTTAATGGCAAAACTCCCCAGAATTAAATGAACGAATCCTTTTCTCTCAGTTGAATGGTTAGTGTTCAATAGTTTATGGGTTAAATTTCAATCTTAAGCGTAGATGCTTATAGTGGTTTGAAATCTATTGTAAATTGTAAGTCAGTTCGAATATAATTTTCGCGTGTAAATGAGTGTAGAGTGATTACCAAATTAAACTGACTGGTTCACAGGTAATTTATTTAATTTATGAAAGGAAACCATCTTCTCTTAAACTTTAAATTTTTCTTTTAAATTAAATTTTAAAGAGTCATATAGGAAAACTAAAAAGTTCTATTTGTCAGTATCTTTATTATAGACTTCTTAGAAACTGTAACGCATAAAAATGCAATCGGAAATGGACTAAAGGCAGTATTTTCAATGCGTATTCACATAATTGAAAAAGCACTAACATTGATACACAAAGAATGCTTTTTAATTTTACAATACACAATTATATTATTGGAATGCATTAAAATGAATCAAGTTTTTTTTTTACAATGCATAATCAGGAGGCCACCGTGACATGCTTGGTTAGGAAGTAGAAAGGTAATGAGTTCGATTCTCGATTTAATTGAAGATCTGTCGGCTTCATTAAAGGCGAATGGGGCACGTTAACTATGTCGTGTGATCGCTTTTATATCAAATGAAGTTATATTTCGGGGGTGGTAGGGCAAGTATTAGGGACCTTCTTGATCCCTGCTTCTAAATTATTATGAAGCCCCCCAACCGGTTATTTCCACTAACTGCTAAAGCTCAACTCTGTGCTAGGTATGGGGAAGGATTCTGGTTCAATAATAACAATGCATAACCATATAAAAGAATACGTCCTAAGGTGATGAGTTAAGATAATTTTTTGCAAGCCATAACATAATTGACGACACAGTAAGATCTGGCCATGGTGGCCTGGTTGGTTTGGGAGTCGTTCTCGTTATCGGAAAGTAGTGAGTTCGAATCTCGGCTTAACCTAAGATTCGTCGTGTTCATTTATGGCGATTGGGGCACGTAAAATATGTCGTGGTCGCAATGCCTTTCCATTCAAAATTAATACCTCTGGGGATGTTTGGAGCCAAGCCTTGGGTCTTCTCTGGGTTCAATATCTAAATTGGAAGACCCAGATGGTGCTGCCCTCTATGAGCCGAAGTAGTACTTCCACCTTCGTATGAGGGTGCTCTGTTCAAAAACGAAAGATGCTCTTTCTTTCTACATTTGCCAAGACCCTGACGGGTGGACTTGGCTTCAAGAGTCATAAGTAACAATAATAATAAGATTTTTTTATTGTTGTTGTTACTTATGTTACTTGGCAAAGTTAAGCCGCCATCTGGGACTAGGCGAATGAAGTCAGATAGAGTATATTCCGCTTTTGAACAGAGCTCCCCACCCTCCCCCCACACACACGAGGATGGAAGTACGACTTTGGCTCATAGATGGCAGCACCATATGGGTTTTCCAATTTAGAGATAAGAAGCCAAAGAAGACCCAAAGCCTATTTCCTAACACCCCAGAGGTATTAATTTGAATGGGAACATGGAAGACATTACGACCACGACATATTTTATGTGTCCTGGAAGCAATTAGTGAACATGACAGTCTTTATCGGCTGAGAATCGAACCCACAATCTGGTGATTGCGAGATTGAGGGCCTAATCAACTAGGCTACCGCGGCTCTTCTTCCTTTTTTACGATGCATAATCACATATGATATTAAGTATATTAAAGAGAAGCATTAAGATAATCTAATGAGAACAATGCATTATCATACGATAATAAAGACATCTCTTCCTTTTTTACAATGCATAATCATATAATAGTTGATGCAGTAAGATAATGCACTCAATTTTTTTCAATCCATAGTTACACAGCAACAGATACAGATTAGGTATAAAATCATGCTCTATTAATACGTCGAAGATTTTCTCCAATATCGTACTAGAAATAGATAAATACGTATCAAATTTGTATACGCATCTGTGATGTCTATAGATCAGAAAGAAAACAGATATTGCTTTATTCCCTTTCTACAAAATACTTACAAAAATAACTGTTTGATGACAAGTCACAATCACGATCTGTGTACTCAGACTCCTCCAACAGGCATGGCATGATGTAATTAAACCAACGTCCATATCCTCTCTTTAGACGTGGCCTTGCACAACAACTGATCAAACTTCTTGTGCTCTTAGTTTGCTCAATTTCCTAGAACATTTTATGCAAAGCAAAGAAGTGATAAAAATAAATGGTAAAAACATAGTACATGATTTGACTTCTCAGATTAAGTTAGAATATTTTTTTAATTCTCTTTTATAGGATGATTAGTCTGGTACATATTCTATGCTAATTTCACAGATATAAATGAATAAAGTATGTTGAAAATTACTGAATTGATTTCTTTTGGTCGCTATCGTTATCCTGTTATAGTCGTTAGCATGATAAAAGTAAGACTGTCGTTACCGCTGTTGTCGAAAGCTCTACATAATAGCTGACAGTGCATCTAAATAGATCCAGTTCTAAAATTTCTGAATTTTTCATAGAATTCAATACTTGAAATCTATGTTATAAAGAGGTAACTCTATATTTTGACATTCACAGAATGTCGTAATTGACATGGAATCAACTGTAGAATGATTCTATAACCTTCGATGGCAGTTAATCAGAAGTACAGAGGACATCCGCTAGAAAGAGAACTCTAATTCGTTAAGATGGCTGTTTGTCAAAGAAAATGGATTATGCTTATTCCGTTCAAAGAAAGAACATTGCTAGACAGTAACATTATAATGCTATCAAGAAGCTCCAAGAACTGTGAGAAAATTCTTTTGAAAATTGGTATCATCAGTGAAGAAAGAAAGCGTAACACTACGAACAGCACAAATTTGAGATGAGAATATGATATGATGGGTATAAAAATGCGTATTGAAATCATGAGGCATTTTTCTTCAAAAACGATGAAAATTAGCTTTTAAGTTAGCCAAAGGTTTGACACAACTAAGTATTTCAAACAATCTCGTAAATGCTTTATTCTATCAAAATGTTAGGACCAAACATTTCATAAAAATCCCAGGATTTCAAGTAGGTATTCACACGAATCCTTTGCCCAGGACGCCAATTTTGTCAGTAAGTACCATAAAATAACTTTCCATGAATGAAAATTAAGACTTTTTTGTAATCTCCAAAAGGCTACAAATTATTCTCGCCGTATCTAAATAGCTACAAGATATTCTTGCCAAAAAAGAAACGGCTCCAAGATAATCTCGTCAAATAGAAATGGTTATAAGGTGCTCTTCAGATAAATGCAGAAGAATGTAGAAATTCTGCATCCAAATGAATTGCAGCATATTTTCATCGTATCTAATTGGCTATGAGATATTCTTATCATATTCAAATGGCTTCAGATTATTTTTATCGTATCTAAATGTTTTTAAAATGTTCTCGCCTTACCCATATGGCTAAAAAATATTCTAATCGTATCCAAATGATTGCGAGATGTTCTTTTCGTTTTCAAAAGGGTACAGGATGTTCTAATTGAATCCAAAGAATTACAAGATACTATTGTTTCTTTGCTGAACGAAAGTATTCACTGCTAAAGGTTATGAAAAAACCATATGAATGGTATTTTTATACCCTGATTATCGAATATATTTGACACAATAATTTTAGGGGTTTAGAAAGAAAGAAAGCTTTTTTGTAAGTACTAATTATTGATTGACAGTAAAGGTTTAAAAATTACTAAAGAATAAAGATTGTAAGAAGATTAATAAAAACAATAATTAAAAAATTTAATAAGGTATAAATTTTTGTCTTCTTAACACAATTCTATAATTTTAATTTCAGTACCTAAACGCTTTTAATAATTATTCCTAATGAGATGCTTCATCCAACAATGTGAAAAGTTTGGCAATGAAGGATATTCTTGATGATATGTTCTTTCTTGGTATATCTTTGGATTATATTTTTAATTGTTGTACATTTTTTAAAATTCAGTTGCTTGATTCAATATGCAATATCATAATCATAAACACAAAAAAGTGTGGAATCTATTCATAAAGGACTTCACGTATCTTGAAATTCTTGTCGTATGTATACATAAAAAAGTGTCTCCTGGTGAAAGTAGAACATGAAAATGTTAATATGACTTTGGGTCACTCATATTGGGTCTCTAACAGAGAGGAAACGAATCGCCTATGTAAAAGGCTAACTTGAAGATTAATCGAAGGGTTATTAAACAATTCCACGGACATCATAAGTGTTATGCAAGTCTACATGAAATTGAATCCAAATTCATAGCTATAAATTTTTCAACCAAATCTTGATTATAAATTGATACCATTGAATTGCTTTCAAATCTTTGATGATGAACATAAATGTATCTGGTAACTTCCCAAAGTTCTGCACCTCATGTATTAAGATGTACAACTTTTATCTGCTGTGACAACAGTGAAAATAATTAGTTTTGATTTCTCGCAGTGCTAGTTATAGTTCGAATATAACTATTAATTTTGTAGGAAATGCCACGCAGGGGTAGAATCAGCTCATGCCTTCTGTGATGCTCTTGCCCTTACAAGATTCACTACTCTAGGTAATCCATATCCTAAAGTTACACCTAAACTCCATTGAGGGCCTATCAGACTTTATAAACAAAGTAGGTGGCCCAAGACAATGGAACTAGGAAAAAATTGGGCTTGGAGCATGGTACAAAATGCAACAATGCAGAGGTGCCACATATCTGACAAGCTCAAGAAGAAGAAGAAGAAGATAACTATTAATAAATACATTTTATTGCCATATGTGCTTCTTTTCTGAACCATCTTCCAACCATTCTGAACCATTTTCTGAACCTCTTTGAGATTACTGTATGAATATAATCTCCAAATGCGGTTTCAAATGGACTATTTATGGGATATCGCTGGACATTTTGCAAGCTTATCTTATTTACATTGTTTACATTACAATCCGATTTACATTGTTTGCATTTAAAAAGTCTTAAAATTTCAATAAACATCTTTGCAAAATACATTGCTTCAGGCATGGGAAAGAATAGAATCACTATTTCACGAGTAAAATTTCTGCAACATTTGATCTTATTCGATTTATGAATTTCAGTTTTTGATTCATCACTTTATACTTATATTAACAGAATAAATATTTTCGTTAAATTCTAGTATCTCTTCTGATGCCGCAGTTTTATTTTTGATAAGTGCTTATAATTTAAATAAAAAGTAGTCTACTTAATTTATTCCGTAATGAAAAACATTTAGCCATCATTCATGACAAAATAGAAATCATAATGAATATAAACCAATGAAATGTAAAAATAGTACACATGTGAAATTTTCCAATTTACATTAAGAATCGTATTTTATATGCTGTCCAGAATTTGAGGTATCCCAAAAAAATTCTAAGCAAAATATTACAAACTGTATATTTTACATTTTATCTAATAATTAACGATAATAACATCACAAAAGAATTAACAATATTATCATAGAAATTGGTTAACCTTATACGAACTACCCATATTTAAGTAATTTAATCACAGTCTGAATATTTTAATCAGTAACTTCTGGTAGCAACTTACTGAAATTCCTTCTGATTAACTGGAATTATATAATTATATAGTCTAAAAAGGGATAAAACCAAATCATTACTGGTTTGGTTTTAAAATAAGTTTCTCGCCGTCAATTTTTGCCAACTAGGCGATAAACAACCTAGGTACAACTTTTGTAGGGACTATATAGTATCAAAAGGAATAAAGTGAACTCAATTCTATGGTAGATTAGGTTTTAAAATAAGTTTCTCTCAGTCAATTGTTGCCAACTAAGTACTAAACAACCTAGGTACAAATTATAGGTACAACCTAGGTTACAATAGAAGTTACACCTCACTATTGTAAAGACTGTAACATCTGCTGAAAAGATCTCATTTGAAAAGGATGATCAAGCAAGTTCACAGAAAAGGAGTGATCGCTTAGTTCTACAATAGGTAGACGAAAAATCATTTGAAGCACCGTACCTAAAGGAAACTTTGTACCACGTGGTACCTGTATCTTCCTTTTTCAAGCCCCTCCTTCTTAAAGAGAGGTATACACATTCCTACGTGTGTTACATAACTTTAAAAACATTTTTGGTACTTTTCCTTTAGCCGAGTGAAAAGTGAAAGATCTTCAAATAAAGTAGAATTAAGCCTCTGTTTTGTTTACAATTTCTTAAAATATATATTTATAATTGAACTTTTTTTGCTTACCATTAATTAATATTTGTTCATAGTTGAATATTTTCGACTTTTATTCCATTGATTATTTTGTCATTCACTTCGCTTGGCTCACAATTAGCGACATTTGTACCCGGCCAACGAAAAAATACCTCTTTTTTATTATATTTAATACCCACACTGTTGAATGATCAATTTTCCTCTGTTTACGGTACTGGTATATTTTACTGGTCAAAGTCATAATATAATAATGATATCGAAAAGTACTTAAATATAATAAGAAATTCGTTCTTAGTATTTAATAATCAATTACGCTTATAAAATGTATTTTCTTTGTTATTGTTAAGTAAAAGAAATACATTAAAAAAAGGATCAAGATAGTACAATTTCCAAAAATAATTGTACCCCACATCTATATAAAACAAAATCTTAAATTTCTTCGACCAAGAAAAAGAAAGAACAAACAACACGATTTTTTCGCCAACAATAGAACACCTTATACCAAATACATAATTATTTTTTCTTTAAATAAGAGTCCAATGCAATAATTTTTTTCTTTGCTTATAAATCACAAAATGATATACATTTGGAGCCTCCCTAATTAGAGAATAGAGTGCGATTGTTTTAACCGCCAGAATAATGTCACTCTTCTTAAGTTTTTCATTTAATTAGAGCTTTTTTGTTGTCGTTAAAATAATGAATTCGTAGTACATTTATATGTGTTTGGTTTATTTTTATAAATAAACTGTGTCGCACGCACACAAATTTCTTTAACCATTATATTCTAAAATATAAATTTCAACATTTTAAATTAAATTAAAATAAATTTAAATTCAATATTTAAATATTAATTCCAAGAATTTTTTTAAAAAAATTGAATTACTCCCATCTATGACTTTTTATTTTATTTTAAAAGAGCTTTGAAAATATTCAAGTCATACTGCAGACGCTAAAATGGTCACAATGGCAAATCAATTTGTGACGAAACTCCATCAATTGAGCTAGGAAAAAAATAAATAAATAAAAGGATAACGTGGTTTTGTAACAAAATTCATTTTTCTCTTGCTCTAGGTAAAAGCACGTGATTTGAATTGAAACCCATTCGCTTTAATTGCGAGTCCATTACTTGTCCCAAGAGCTGGAAGCTGCCGACTTAATTGAATGATAATACATAATGTAAGGTTCATCTCCTGTCGAGATTGGGCGCCATATTGGAAAACCGCTATTTGGTGGTTCCATCCACATAAACACGCTCATAACTCGAAGGAAGATGGCAAGTTTTGGCGCAGTGGGAAGGGAGAGCTCAGAAGTAGGCATTGGAAAACGCTGCCAACAATCTCTATTATCGCCGAAATGAGAAAGCCCGGCGCCATCATAAAGAGTCCATTTTGTCGAACGGTTGTGTGTTCGTACCACGTGGTTTTGACGCTCAGCTGTCAAGCCCTGACCAATGGGCGGAGTCGGGAAGGGAGGGGAAAAGAGCCAGCAGGTGTTTTATTGATAAGGGACGGGGTGGGGGTGAGTAGGGAAGGAAGCAGCAGCAAACCGACAATGTAAACAGGGAGGCCTAAAAACTTCCATATCTCGTTATGTAACGAGGCCGCGCACTGTTCTATGTTGACATTCTTTTTCGAAGTCGTGTTTGAACATACTTGTTGACGGATAGCGAGTTGAATTAACGACTTTTTACCCATGAAGTCGATCTCTTAGCGAATTAAAAATAGTCGAGTCATTTTTGATTATCTTTGCGTAATCTATTAAGGCAATTACCTCTCCGATTTACGCCGCTGGTGACATTTAGTTGATGCTATTTTCCACTTATTTACAAGAAATCGACCACAAAATTTTACATCCCACTTTGATACATACTATCAATTTTAACACATAATATTTTAACTTATAAATATAATCAATTACTAAGATATGAATCGTGCTTGATCAAAAACGTTAAATTGAAATATTTTATTTCATTAAATCATATATATTTTTAATTTTTACCAAAAGAATTAATTAATTTTTTATTATTAAGTTATTAATTTATTAATAGTTTAATTAAATATTTATAATAAAAAGGAATAAAACTGAATTAAATGTTAAAATAAATGTTTCATTTTCTTAAGTGTAACCCATTTAATTACTCATATAAATCGCGCGGCATTTCGAATGACTGGATATATGAAAAATGAGCTTTATTTAATCGAAAAGTAAACTGTTAATATTTAAGGCTGCCTAACTGCATATTTCCTGCATAAATTCTACTCCTTTAACGGATTCATATTGCATATATTCAACATAAAAGCTATTTGATAGTGACAGCTGGGCAAATAAAAAGCTTTACTACCTTCAGTACCTTATCAAACTAATATCCGGTATTGTTTAGGATTCTGTAACTTCAACAAAATTTTAGACGGAAAAGTTTTCTTTTGATTATAATTTCGTTCTTTGATTTTTAATGCCTTTTATATTTTAGTAACAAAACTTCTTTAAAAGAGATTATTTCTTGTAAATTATTAAAATAAGTGCATACAATATACTTCACAAACATTATTCGAAATGAAAATAGACTGTAAAACTTTTAGGAAAGCATATAAACAGTTCTAATTAGTAGTCAGTTATATTACCAGTTCAGTCATAGTAATTGTTAACTGCATCAAATAACTAATATTATTAAATGATTTTATTATTAACATATATATATATATATATATATATATATATATATATATATATATACATGAATTACAAATACATATCATGAGTTAATTATATAACGCAACTAGTTATTGAAATTTTAATAAAATATCTGCAAAGTAAAAAAAAAAAAAATCAAAATTATGTGTAATCATTTAATTTTGATCAAGGTTTTATGTTATTGAATCTTGATTAAAACAGTAAAGAATTTTATTAAGTAAGAAAGTAAAAAATAAAATATTCCCAAAGAGTAAAATTTTTGCTTTTATTTAATCAATCTAAATTTACTAAATTTATTTTGATTTAATACAGATTAACTAAAATTTTTAATTTAATCAGTCTGTGTTAAATAAACACCAAAATTCTAATACTACTTATTGAATTATACTAAATGAGACAAAAATATGAATTACTGAATTTTAAGCTTCAATATATAATATAATATACAAAAGTTCACTTACAATGTCACAAGAGGACATTTTTTAAAAAATTTTAATTTCAATGACCGTTTTGGGTACAAAATGAGTTTCATGCAGAGCGTTGCACTTTAAAATAAATGAAAAAAAATTCTAATGATTTTATTATTTGCCTTTTTTATTTACGTTAATAGAATAATTTAAATAGCACATTTTAACAGATTAAGATGTCAAAAAATGTAAACAATAAAAGTGCCAATGATTTTGTTAGTTCCATCATTTTTTTCTTTATGACCACATTACGCTAATAAAATAAATTCCAAGTATTATAAATGATTAGATAAACTTTAGCATAATTTTTAAGTATCAAATAACTCTGGTTCAAAAGTGCCAATAATTTCATGTGTTCCCGGAATCTTTGTTTGCGCCAGTGCTACATTAGCAAAGTAACTTAAGAAATATAAAATATGTGAGATAAGCTTTTGCGAGAGTCTGTACCCATAGCAGTTCTCTTGTAGCAATGAATAGTATCCTTTTCCTTTTGAATAACTTAAGCTCTTCAAGTGGGCGTGAAGGATTCTCATGGGCCTATGTAAGTCTTCCTTGTTTGTATCGGTTCTTTGTTGGACCACAAAGGAAAGAAACCGTCTTTGGGTGTACCAACCCATATAGACATTCTGAATTCAAGAATAGAAATCCTACCCCCTGTATTCTTACCCACAATTCTCATGCCGATTCTTTTGTTAAACTTCGTGTCCAAGTACTATTGGCTGTCAGCAATAGCTAGCTATACCATTTGTGGTCATTTTCAAAAGTTCCTCCACTTTCTTGCTGAGAGTAAGGGTACTGATGCATTCTTCAACAACTGATTGAAAAAAGAAAATTCAAGAGCTCACACACAAACCTTCGATCCAAGAACTCAAAGATCATTGATCTTTGAGTTCTTGGATCAATGTGATTACATAATTCATTTCAGTAGGAGGTTTCAAATGTTGTGTGATCAAAGTAGTTAAGCGAGTTAATTGGTTTGTAGAACTGACTTTGCATACATTGTAACTGCCTAATTATTTAACTAGAATCATACAATTAATTTTTAAACACAGCAATTGCTTTTAAATTAAGAAATGGTTTTTAACTGAGAACATTTCTGCACAACAATATTTTGGCTTTATTTTACAACTTTTATCAAATCAAATATATTACGCAGCAATTTTTTGACACCTAATCCATATATTCAATACATGTTTTTCAATTAAAATCATTAAGAATTTTTTTTAATTTATAATTTAAAGAAAAAGTTTGTATTGTTATTCATTATTTCAAATCTGATTCATATAACTGAATGAAAAAACACAAGTCACTTAACAGTGCATTTAAACGACAAATACACCTTTAATTAATTTTTTTATTTCTAATGGTGGGCACTCTTGAGCAAGTAAGTACATCAGCCCATTTGCTGCAACAAGGCTGGAAACTGCTACTCACTTTATCGTTACCCGGTGGGGCACCTGTGAACCAAGTCACGGAGGTACCAGTAGCATCGCCCACGCCACACCATCACAAACCTGTTTATAGGGCGGGCCACATTCATCCATCATCTGAGGAAAGGATAAGAAACACAGAGAGAAAAAGAGAAAGAACATCCTTGCCCGAGCCGGGATTCGAACCCAGGTCCTCCCCATCCGGAGTAAGTTACGCCAACCACTAGACAGGTTGGGCGGCACATTTAATTTATTATGCCGGAGATTCAGTCCTTATTTTGGGTTTTAAGTTCTAAAAATGGCAACTTCTGTTATCTCGTTGGACGAAATTATGTAATTTCGAGAAATATTTTCCAAACAGTTTTAAGCTTTGAAGAAAATTAATTCAACATGGATTAATTTTCTTGGAAATTATTATAATTCTGATTTTAAATTAATGGAATTAAATATTGACTAAATTTTCACGTAAAATTATAAAATGCTAACAACAGAACTAGACTTTGAAAGGGTTATTAAAATAAATAAATAAAAAAATGATGTGTGGGTGTTGTGAAATTTTGTCAGAAAATAGACTATTTTTTTACAATAATGATGGGAGAAAAACCTTATTCGTATTTTGTATATTTGAACAAAGATCTTAACTAGAGCGCTCTTTTTAAATTTTAAGTTTAGCTAATTAAATTCTTTTAATTGTATATTCTGAATCAAAAGATTATACAAAATAACGAGTTGCATAATTGTGTTAGTTGAAAATTTCAAAAATGAATAAATAAACAAATTTTAGCATTTAACGTAAGCATTAATGCTTCAATAATTACTATTTAATGGATAAACTGAAATTTTATGGAACATTTGGGTGTGCAAGACATTATACATTAAAAGTTTCTACAAATTAAGTTTCAATCGTGGTTGTAGGAAATTCTGATCACTCTACGAAATATTTTTACAATAACAATTTACAATTTTTAATTATAAATACTAATAATATTCGTGACATTTTATAGTTTTAATTGGAAAATTTTATGAAAACAAATTATAAATAATAACTTTTTTCGAAAGAATAAATAAAATATTAGCATTATATTGGAGAAATTACTATTTAATGAATAAACTGAAATTTCGTAAAATAATTGGATGCACAACACGTAGTATGTTAAGAGATTCTACGAATTAAGATTCCATTGTGAGTTTACAAAATTCTGACCATTGTCCCAGAGAATTCTACGTATTTTCTCAACACTTCAAAAGCCAACTTAACAGATAGCCATGCTAAAGATTCAAACATCCCTGGAATTGCAAGCACTTTCCATTTCCAACTCCTGCTTAAAACTCACATTAAACTCCTCCATGGGGAATCATTGTTAATTATTTAGATGGTTGTAAACGATGAAGAAGAGCTTACCTTAGCTCCGGCTGAATTCAGACACCACCGCAAAATTTACTCCAGCAATTGCATCCGAGATTTAAATTTAAAGGGTGTTATCATGGCATTCCTTTTGGAATAAGAGTGAAGTCAATTGTTGTTGCAAGAAATTTGCACCGATTTGCAAGTTCTACATTATTTTCCTTAACTTAGAGTTTTTCTAATATCTTTACAACACTAAAATAATTTTCTGATAGTTGTATGATGGTTGTGCCATTAAATCTTTTGGTGTGTAGAATTTTCAGAGAACGCACCATTAAATATCGAATATCTTTGATACCACATAATACAATATTGCTTAATTGTCGATGGCTGTTTCAAACTTCCGCGGTGGCCTGGTTGGTTAGGGCATCGTTCTCGTTACCAAAAGGTAGTGAGTTCGAATCCCGGCTTAGCCGAAGATCCGTCGTGTTTACTAATGGCGACTGGGGCACGTAAAATCTGTCGTGTCTCAATGTCCTCCATGTTCCCATTACAAATTAATATCTCTGGGGGTGGTTGGAGCCAGGCTTTGGGTCTTCATTGTTTTCAATCTCTAAATTGGAAGATTTAGATGGTGCTGCCATCTCTGAGCCAAAAGTCGTACTTCCACCTCCGTATGAGGGTGCTCTATTGAAAAACGGAAGACGCTCTCTCTGACTTCATTCGCCTAGTCTCTGACGGGTGGGCTTGGCGTTGCCACGTGTCATCAAAAACAACAACAACAAACTTTTTCTAACATTTTCCCATCCAGGAGGAAATTTTCATAGACATTGAAGAATCATTATGTTACAGGGAAGCGCTCATACTTGGAATATTCTGTAACCACCAATCTTTGTATGTTCAAAATGTTCAAAACCAAATACAAATTCCTTGTGCTGCACTTACCGAAACAGACTTGCATATAGAGTAATGAAATGGAATATTAAATGTCCATTATTAAATATTGAATATATAAACTGAGTCACGATTGTTTATTATATAATTTATGAATCAAGAAGTGCATATTTTCATATAGTAAGAACTGAATCTTCTTATACATACATAGTGAGTCAGACGAGCCCTAGATTGTACCTTAAGTTTAAGGGGTTCAGAATATTTGCCCATCATCAAGCACCTCGTAATTTTGAATCAGCTGATAAAGTCACACCTAAGCTGGCATCCTTCTCTCCACATCTACGTCACCTTAGCGGAGGACTTTTTATGTCCCATATTAAAGTGTATAGGTTCACAACCTAGTGTCCTATTTCAATAGAGCGAAATAGTTGAATAATTATGAAAGATTTTTTTTTGGGGTGTCTATACATTGAACGTATTTTAATTCTGTGGCTGCCAAACTTGTCCAGACCGCTAGATGATTCAAAATATTGTTAATCAACTTTTAACCAGTTGACGGTGGCTAATTGAACTTGTTCAAATCAATTAAGAGCCATTTTATTCCTCGTCTGTCATGGTTTGAAGTTCAGAGAAGAGTTAAATTCTAAGCAAAAGCTATGATTCTCTAATATTACAAGAATCTTTAAAATCACAAGATATTTTCTCGGATTTTTGCCATCATTCCGCTCCTGGAAAAAAAATCTAAAGCCAACAATGGCCAACAAATACAAAACTTAAATCAAACAACTTTGATAACAACACAAGCTGTTTGTTGTTTGTCTCCAACAAACAGCAAGTCAAGGATTACACACATTAAAAATACTTATCTTTATTTATGTATTAGATTAATTGTAATCACTTTCACAATTGTTTCCAAACGATGTGTTATCTAATTTAGATGTTTTTCCTTCGCTCATTTCTAATATTGTATTTTGCAAACAATGCATGATTAAATTAAGAGCTGATAGGGGTAAAAAGTGTGACTATTTCTCTAGTCCAGTGCTACATAATCAAAAGGATAAAAAATATATTCTTTTATTTATATCAAAAGTATATTTAACAAACAGTGCATACACACTAAGTGCTTAATGATAAAAATTATAACTGTTTTTCTAGTACTAAATTAAGGCTTTATAAACAAAAGGTTAAATATAATGTCTTATCACTTATACCAAATGCTGTACTTTACAAATAGTGATTGATATCACTAAGTGCTGATGATGGTGAAAGATGATGAATATTTCCGGTTTCAAATTAATGTCATAAAAGTAAAATAAATGTTGCTTATACAAGATTCTGTGTCTTACAAATAGTATACGGTAGAGCTACGTATGGAACTTATTTGGAAACAAATAATTTGTTACTAAATAATGCTGATGGTAAAAAATATGATTATTTTTTCAGTTTAAAATAAATATAACATAACCAAAACGACAAAAAAAAGTCTTGTCGTTCTTATATGACGTACAATATTTAATATAAAGAATGTATGTTAAGATTAAGTGTTCATGGTGATAAAGATGTTGATTATTTCTCTTGTCGCAAATTAATGCTACAAAACCAAAAGTATAAAAAAAATTACTTATTTTTTAAAAAAGAAAATTTTTAATGGTTTTAAAATTGTGAAAAATATTTATTATTATGAAACTACTTTCTAGAAACCTTAGAAAAAAATAACATCCTTTTGCTACTGTGTTTAAAAAGCTTTACTTTTAAAAAAAAAATGCGTAAAAAGGAAAACGAACTGTTATTCATTTTGACTTCAGCCAGAGTTTTCATTGAGAAGTTATTCAAATTTTAATATATATTCACAGATTTGAAATAAAAGAAAAATGATTTGCAATCAGCAACTACATCGACATACATTTTTAATATTCACTTGAAAATATAAAGAAATAGAGATTTCCTCATGTATATCTATTTGCACTATATATTACTAAAATTATATCTTCACAAATGTATATCTTCACTAATAAATAATATCGTCAAATAAAGAATCATTGTCAATAAAATACTTGTCTACATCAAGTAAATAATCATTTTTGTCATAAATCCCTTTTATGTTTTATTGACATTGTAATGAATCTTTCAATCAAAAAGGCTTCTTGAACGAAAGGTGAAAAAACATACTTTATTAATTTTTAGATTACTTAAATCTAGTTATCTATCGCATAGTACTTAAATCTAGTTAGTTGGTTTATACCTTTTTACAAAGAAACAACTTTGTTTGTTAGCTCAGGCACACCGAGAAGACAGCAACATATTTTTTTTCCCCTTTTTAATTGTTATCTAATTTTTAAGTCTTTAATTTATAGTCGTTAACACTTATCATATTCAATTGTTGCCAAATAAAATTTTAGTAGTTTTAAATTTTTAATCGTTTGGAAATACAGTTTAGTAATTTTTATAATTACAAATTTTACAATAGTTGAAAATTATTCAAAAGCCATTTTGGGAGGTATTTAGTAGTATTTATTTTTCGATTTTTTTTTTTTTGAAGTAAGCATTGAAAAGAATATTAGGGGAAAAAGATAAAAAAAAAAAACTGTATGAAATTTCAATAAATAATGCAGAAAAAAAAAAAACTCGCTATTCAATATTTGTTGGCAAAAATTTATAAATTGCCTTTCCTATTTCGAAACCTCAACTGAGATGACACATAAGGAGGGGATGGAACAGAGAAAAGTATTGAAATTAATTACATCCACGAGGTCCATCCTTCCCACAGAACCCTCTATCTAAACCTATAATAATAAACATGATAGGGAAGCAATATAATTCCCTCTTCAGTGCCCCCCCCCCTCCACAAAGGGATCGTTTTTGAAAGGACACCTACACTCTATATTTGCAGTGTTTTCTTTTTATTGTTATACTTACCTACTCCACTTTTTCATCCAAATAAAAAAAAATGAGCGTTGCTCATCGAAGGATTGGGGATCCGAGCGTGAAGCTGGGGTTATAAAGTACCATATATATAGAAAAGCTGGCAGCAGATTTTCCAAAGAATGTTACAGTGCGACAACCGCTGGAAGATTCGTTATGGGAGGGGGGAGGGAATAGAATTCTAGGGATCTCTCATTCTCCGAAATCTCTGGTTTTTAGTTACGAGAGAGGATTCTAAAGAACCCTCCCCTACTTCAGTCCCTCCCGGATCAATTGCTAGAATTAACGCGAGGTTTTTGAAAGCGGGGGGGGGGAAGCACCGGAAATTTGTCTCCTCCAGGGATTTCGTCTCCCCCTCTTTTTCGCAATCTGGGAGCAATCGAGAGGAGACAGGCGACGGGAGGAGGGATTTTTTGTTATTCTATAGGGGCTTCGCTGAGTCGACATGTGGTTTAGCCCTTGTCAAGGGAGTAAAAGAAATAATACTCGAGTTATCTCAACTGCGTCTCGTATCTCCCCCTTCTTCACTTCGGAGTCCTCTTCAGAAGTTTTCTGTCATCTTCTCGTTTTGGGTGATATCCCTCCCTCCATTTGTAAATAGAGATCTCGCACTCTCTTTTTGACTTCCTACCCCTAGGAGTACCAGGGATCTGTGAAGCAGTTTGCTTTTATCGAATGGTGAAGATGGTTTGTTTGTAGACCTTCCCAAACAAACATCTGGAGGCACTTGTTGCTGGATTGTGAGTTCATAGCAGATGCATTTGAATGAAAAATAATTGTTTTATTAGGCGCGTTCCTCATTTGACATTTATTACTTGTATGGATTTCTAAAGACAGTAGATCAATACTGTATCACAATAAGTCAAAACGTCATGGTCAATAATCAAGTAATTTGTGTAAAACATCATCATGTTATTTCGTGTAAAGGTCATCGTGTTTATTGGACAGTTGCACTTTAATTATGTTTTGTTAAAGTGCAACTGTCCAATGAACGCAATCTCAATGTTAAGTTTAAAGTATCACTTACGTAACTACATTTTGAAACTGCAAAACTTTTTCCTCATAGTAAGACTCAAAACAAATCATTTTAACATTGTATAGCTGTAATTGACTATTAATATTAAGAAATGAAATATGTTGCACATATGAAATATGTTGAAGTATCATAGAAATAACTAGTAACAGTTTAAATACATTTGCTCTGTAGCTACATTCAAATTTGCACTGTAACTACATTTCGAAATCACAAAATTTAAAAAAAAAATTTTTTTTTTTTTTTTTAGTGAAACTTGTCGCAGAAAGGAAATAAGTTGAAGGATAGAAATAACTAGCAACAGTTTAATTACATTTGCGCTGTAGCTACACTCAAATTTGCACTGTAACTACGCTTCGAAATCACAAAATTAAAAAAAATATTTTTTTTTTTAGTGAAGCTTGTCGCAGAAAGGAAATAAGTCGAAGGATCATAGAAATAACTAGCAACAGTCTAATTACATTTGCGTTGTAGCTACACTCAAATTTGCACTGTAACTACATTTCGAAATCACAAAATTAAAAAAATTTTTTTTTTAGTGAAACTTGTCGAAGAAAGGAAATAAGTTGAAGAATCATAGAAATAACTAACAACAGTCTAATTACATTTGCACTGTAGCTATCCTCTTATTTGCACTTTAACTTACACTTTGAAACCGCAAAAACTTTTTAACAAAAGCTTTTTTAGTGAAAAATCTTGCACTTATGAAATAAGTTGAATGATCAAGGAAATAACTAGCAACAGTCTAATTACATTTGCACTGTAACTACTCTTCGAAACCTCAAAAACTTTTTTTCTCATAGAAAGACTTAGCTACACAATCATTTAAGACTCAGCAATACAAACAGTATTATATCATAATAGTATAATAAGTATTATATTATAATATTATATAAGATTCAGCTATACAATCATTTACTATTGTATAACTGTAATTAACTATTAATATTAAGAAATGTAACATGCTATATATGAAATAAATTAAAGGATCCTGGACTTAACTAGCAACAGTCAAATATTTCTCTGTTGGTTATGTTGAACTTACATAAAAAATGCACTAATTCAAGAGATACTGTCGTACTTTGATTACACTTTGAATTAAAAAAAAATATTTACTCTAAATATGGTTTAAAAACTTTTTTATACCATTACTAACATCTTATTTTTATAGCTATAATAAGCTATTGAGTGTTAACTGTTGAATTGCAATGTTATACATGACACAGGCTGATTAACCAATAAAGTTCGGTAAGTATCTGCTTGCTTTTTAGACATTACAGTTACACAAAAAATGTGACAACTTAAAAAATAAAATTATATTTTAACTGCATATTAAAATAGAAAACTGTTTTTAAGTACGACTTCAATCTTATACTGTGAAAAACAATTATTGTGTAGCTGAAATTTACTACCAAATGTTGAAGCGTTATGTAAATAAATCGATTAATATTTCAAATTATTATACATGATTTCATAAACTAAAAAAATATTATTTTAGTCATATAAATATTTATTATCCATTATATACTAAAATGTATACCAAAATCTCTCTCAAAAGTTGAAATATCGATATAGATAAGAAATTAAGAGGAAATGAAATGAACCATTTTAGGAAGTATTTTGAGACTTTATCGTTTTTATATAAGTAGAGATGGGATACATTGCCCAGCAAAGTCTCGTTAATTGTAACTACAACAATAAGCTACTGAGTGCTGAAATATTTTGGAAACTTTGTATTTTCTTGTTAGTTGGATTTAAGAGTAAGGTACCTTTGCTTTTTAACAACATTTTTCAAGCACTAGATCTATTGCAACCTCAATTCTTTTTTGTTTGGGTTCTTTATTCCATTTATCGATATTGACTATCACCTATTCTATTTACAGAAGCAGCAATCCTTTAATGGAGCTAAGATATGGATCTGCATAATTTAGAAGTAAGAATCAAGCAAAAAAATTCTGAGCTTTTTTTGTCTCTCCTAGACATATTTTACTTGAAGAACATTGCACCACAATTCCTACTTGGATGATATTTTGCGTATGTGCCGCCATATTTTGTGCCTCAGACGTCAAACGTAAAAGGCAGTACGTATATCCACTCAATTAAATTACAATATTAGGTTGGGGAAAAAGTAATCCATTATTTTTTCGGTAGACGTCTGTAATGATCGATATCTCGTGAGGTATCTATCAAACAATTTCAGATTTATGCTCGTTGGAAAGGTGACATTTGACACTAAAATTTCCTCTTGCGAAATTTTTGTTTGATTCATTCAGTTACGAGTACAAGGTTTTAAAAATGGAAGACAACAAACAGAAAATTCGATACATTTTCGTTTTTTCTTGTAACGGCGAAAAAGATAACTAGGTGGCTATAAATTGTGAAAGGTGTTTATCGTCCTATATAAGACTGTAACAACCAGTTACGTACAATTTTTGTTTCGTCGAATCCGTTCTGGTATTTTTGATGTTAGAGATGCATCTCGCATGCGGATACAGCATCGTCGAAAATGTCTATAAAATATCAAAAATGATCGAAGTTAACCGCATGTCAGCAGTCGTCACGCGCAAGACCTAAAAATCTACATGAAAGCTGTTTTAAACCTTTTTACAAAGCGAATCCAAAAGAAGTTACATAAAATTCACTTAAAAATAATGGATTTCTTTTTCCCCAACCTAATATTTGTTTACAAGACGAAAAAGTACCTCTCGAAATTATTGTAGACTTCACAGACTCCCATATAACATTTGTAAATATAACGGATCTTAGTTGTGGTTAGAACTCGTTGTACTTCCAGTTAAGATAATGATGTCCTTACGAATTAGGCTACCATGGCCTATCTATGGTAAATGATTTAAATTAGTTTTCATAAGACTTTAAAAAAAAGGCAAAGCAAAATCATTCCTGTTTTTCTCAGATAATCCAAGCCTTTGTCCAAGCCATCCAAAAATATCCATATAATTCATTTAAACTCAGATACACGACAGACATTAATCACACTACTACGTCGAATATTTTAAATACCTGGAAAATAAATTTCGTGAAAGAATCACTTTATTTTGTGTACTTAGTAACTTTTACTGTATTCACAAGATAACTAGTAAAAATGCACATTTTTAAAATAAAATATACAGTGTACAACTGTGTTTCTGATACGAATAAATTAGAAAGCAAGAATGGTTTGAACATGACAATATTAAATCAATTTTAAATTTACCTGCAGTGGAATTGAAACCAAATATTAAATCAGATGTTAAATCAACGCAGAATCATGTATTACATCTCGTTGTCACATGTTTTCTTCTCATTTTTATTTCCTCGTCACGATTTTCTTTCGTGAATCTATTTCCGTTTTATTGATACATTTTAAAAATTCTCTCAATAAAATTTTAAAAAGAAGAAACAGTTGAGTCATTTCTTTGCCGTTTCCTTTCTTTTTAAATTTTTATAAACTTTTTTGAATATTTTGAAAAAAATATTCTTTTACTTTTGATAACATGAAATAAAATCCATTTTTCCTTAGAAACTTATTTTAAATTTTCATAAAATTTTATGAATATTTTGAAAAAAATATCCTTTTACTTTTGATGACATGATATAAAATCCATTTTTCTTTAGAAACTCTTATAATCAACTTTCTAATTTGTGTTGTGGTTATTAAAAAAGAACTAACACATGCCTAATTTATAGTATGAATAAAATTAAAAAAAAATTTTTTTTAATAATTAATAATAACCAAACTGGATCTTGAAAGTTTATATTCAAGATTTAGTTGAATATAAACTTTCATTATCTGACCTTCAATTTAATCGTTCATCGTTCGATCCCCACCTCCAGCGTGAATATTTGTAGTGATTCGGAATCTAATTTAAAAGTAAATTCTAGTCAGAATATCCTTCCTATTTAAATACGTATTATCTCAATAAACCTACAAAATTCAACAATAATTTTTTGGCGATTTTAAATTTAAAATCCTTTATTTTTTTATTGATGTTTACCAAAAATGTCATGTGTAATTGTATATTTGAATACGTTAAGGAAATCACTAAAAACACAATGCTGCCTTATGATACATTTCACTTCACTGCTAACGTTTCAGGATTTAATGGTATCAGAGTACCATTAAACTACACTCTGATTATGGGCAGTAGAAAGGGGCAGCGGTGGCCTGGTTGGTTAGGGCATCGTTCTCATTACCAAACGGTGGTGAGTTCGAATCCCGGCTTAGTCAAAGATCCGTTAAATCCATCGGGTCGCAATGTCCTCCGCGTTCCCATTACAAATTAATACCTCTGGGGGTGGTTGGAGCCAGAATTTGGGTCTTCACTAATTTCAATCTCTAAAATTGGAAGATTCAGGTGGTGCTGCCATCTACGAGCTAAAAGTCGTACTTCCACCTTTGTATGAGGGTGCTCTGTTAAAAAACGGAAGACGCTCCTTCTCTGACTTCATTCGACTTGTCTCTCTGATGGGCGGGCATGGGTTTCCAAGTATCATTAACAACAACAACAGAATGGAAGTTGTTAGAATAAATGTCAACCTCGTTATTTATCATAGGTTTAAATCAACAAAGCATTTTACTGTGTTCCTCTGCTTCGATTCGTAGAAATAGACAACTGGAAACATATAATACAAATAAAAAAATGTTTCCTCATAATAATTTCCGAATTAGATTATTAGAAGTAAAATTAGAACAACTACAGAGTTGCTCTTTGTCGAATCACCGAGACCTTTTTCATAAAATGAAGGGATTGATAACCAAATCTTTTCCAAATGTCGAATAAGGAATGTAGTGTATAAGTTCAGTTGTATTTATTCATACTTAACCCGGAATAAGATACAGCAAATTTTGTCTTTCAAATGCGAAATTCTCAAATACCTATTTCATTTATTATCTTTGAATGATAATGTAATAATAACAATAATAACTTTAAATGATACTCATCATGTATAAAAGTGGGTGAATTCTATACATAAATTTATTGATAGTACCTGTTGGACTGATATTCTAGGATTAACAATCGAAAATAAAGTTATTATTGCACAAATTTAATTGTTGTTGTTACTTATGACACTTGGCGAGGCCAAGCTCGTCCGCGAATGAAGTCAAAAGGACAGATTTCCGTTTTTGAACAGAGTATCCCCATATAGAGATAGAAATACGAATTTTGGCTCCTAGAGTGCAGCACCATTTGGGTCTTCGAATTTAGAGATAGGAAGCCAGAGAAGACTCAGGGCCTGGCTCCTAACACCCCCAGACGTATTAAATCGGAACAAGGAGGTCATTGCAACCTTGACATATTTTATGTGCCTCAGTCACACCTAGTGAACATGACGGATCTTCGAATAAGCCGGGATTCGAACTCATTACCTTCCAAATTCGAGAACATCACCGAAACCAACCATCCTTTATTAAGGTATTTAAGTCCTACCTTTTCTACTCGTAGAATAAGAGTCTACATGTAATATAAGAGATGATTAGAATCTATTTTTCTGGCAATCCTGGAATGATGCAATATAATTAGTGAATGTTCATACCACACATTTGTCACAGACATTGATTTTTTGATTGCACATTTAATCTGATTAAAAAATCTTCATTGAAAGCACATTAAATAGTCAAGAACCATTCTTCAGATATGTTTAATTTTTCTGTAGTTCACTTTCCCATACTTTACTTATATTAACTTGCAGGCAATAAGATATCGCAATGGAAGATTTTATATTACACATTGGTCACATGAATACTACACCATACATAAGTTACAGAACTTGCTTTCGTGTCTAATATTTAATTTAAGAGAACCAGTTCCACATAATAATTTTACTCTTAATCTATAGATAATTTTTAAGATAATTTATTATAATAGATTTTTTATTTTTAATCTATTAAGATAATTTTACTATGTGACTTAATCAAAATATTATTGCATAACTCTGTAAAATTTGCAGTACTAGCATCTGAACTGTAGTGCTTTGGCTTTTAGTTCCATGACTTTTGGATTCGATTCTTCCTTGAGTGTGGTTATGTGTCATGATATAAGGAACCAAGTATAGGTTCGGGTAAAACTATCTCTCTAGAGTGCAGAAGTGACAATAGAAGTGAAGCCAAAGCCCAGAGCGTAGTTAGAGGTCGGGCTTTCTAATGTTACTTATTTACAGTCAATCAATAATTTAATATCATCATATATTTATCACTTCCATTACACACTAAGTATTAGAAAAAGTATTTTGCAAATCTTGTGAAAAAAAGAATGAAAAAAAAATCAATACCATGGTTTCAATATCATTCGCTGTCAATAAAAACTAGACTGTCATATAAAAATCAGCCATCTTTAGAAAACTAGGAAGAAAGGATTGGAATGTGCCCAACCAATCATTTCTCATTTCAGTAATGGTCATGATAACCCTCGCGCTTCACTTTGTCCTATAGTTAAGGAGAAAGATTTATTGTCGCAAGTTGCTAACGGATCATTGTAAACTTTACCCTGTCAATGTATGTTTCAGTAACTTCATAAATCACTCCAGTACCAAACAATACCACCCCAACTCACATACCTGTTGGGAAGCCGACTCCCATGCTTCGCAAGATTTCCAAAGTATCAGATACTCCACCATCTGTTAGAAAGTGGTGCAGAAGCACACCTGCACCACTTTCTAAGAGATGCTTTGACAGTCCCATCCACAGATACTCGAAATTTCGAGATAGATCTTGACTTCCATGTCAAGAAACTGTGCGACACCTATTTTTAAGGGGTTGCAAGACAAAGAGAACTAATCATTCTTTCTTGGAAGGAGTGTGTGTCAGAGATTTTTGTTCCATAGAAAATCCAGCGTCTCAGATTCTTTTCTGAAGTCTCATTTCTATTGTTACCTTTGGAACGTTAACAATTTTCCTTCGCTTTACTCTTTTAAGAACCACTTTTAAGTATTTCTATTTCTCAGTCACATCATTGTTGAATCATTCTCTGACTAAATGTTAAATATATTTAACATTTACTGATGTTAAATTACTTACTAAATGATGTTAAATTACTTACTAAATGTTAAATATATTAAATTACTTACTAAATGTTAAATATATTTAACATTTACTTAGATATTTCTAATTATATGTATTCACTCAATAGAGATTTTTACATGGCATTAATCATTCTCTGATTAAATAATAAATATATTTAATTAACATTTAATCAGAGAATGATAAATTTTAGCATTTAATACATACTTTTTATTATTATTGTTAATAATAAATGTGCTATTATTTAAATAAATATTGCAACAAATGTATTTTACATATATGATTATCAATAACAATTGATAAAATAAGAATTATTAAACATACTCATTTATTATCGTGTTATTATTCATATTTACTTATTTTATCTCAAAATAGCTTTTTTTGTTTAAACAAAGCAGAAAATAAATGTTTAGAGAATTTTTGTCTAAAATAAAATTTTTTTTTCCAAATTCATTTTTAAGGATAACTATCCCAAAAGGAATACCTTTTCTAAAAAATAAGTTATGTTATTAAAAAAGCTTAATGTGTATGCCAAAAAAAATCTTTAAAATATATTTTATTATTAGTATTATTATTAGAAAGTAATTTATTATATATATTATTAGAAAGTAATTTATTATATATTCCAATGACACTGTTTCCATTATATTATAAATAAATTATAGAATTATACAGATGACAAAGGAATAGTTATATTAGAAATCGGCTTCACAAATTATGAAATGGCTTTAAAATTTTTTGTTTAGATGAATAATATAGATATTGTTTTATTTTTTCATATCATTTTGGTAAATTTTTGTTTAAATTATTTTTTTTTAATAATTATAAGGAATAAATTCATCGAAGCAATTAATTTCTAGTATTTAATTCATGAATATACATGTAATAATATAAATAAATCATTATAATATAAATGATGCAATTCTTATACTATATTACACGACGCTTGCTTTTATGGACTTTTAGGGACCGTATAGTTATTAAAACCGAAAGCTAGAAAAATAAATACTAAATTTTAGAAATTAATTTTATTTCCACACACAAACTCTGTTCTTTCTTTTTATAAATAAAGTACTATTAGAAAAAATTATGCTTGGGAACTAAAAGCTAGTGGTTTCACGTTAGGATGACCACCTGAACTGGACATATGCCTTCTCATCCCAGGCCTTTCGGTCAAGAAAACAGATATGGGCTCTGTAGGCCTTTGCCCCTGGATGGGCTGTCGTTTACTGAGAGAGAGAGAGAAGTTTCTTCTTCTTCTTCTTTTTGAGCTTGTTAGATATGTGGCACCTCTGCATTGTTGCATTTTGTACCATGCTCCAAGCCCAATTTTTTCCTAGTTTCATTGTCTTGGGTCACCTACTTTGTTTATAAAGTCTGATAGGCCCTCAATGGAGTTTAGGTGTAACTGTTTAGGATATGGATTACCTAGAGTAGTGAATTTTGTAAGGGCAAGAGCATCACACTCATATAGGATATGATAAGCTGATTGAGAGAGTAGTTTAGTTTTATTTGAAAAAAATTATTTAATACGTGCTCAATAAAAAATACAAAATAAAATTCTTACTAAAAAAAAATTCCTTTTCCAAATTTTCCATTTATTCAAAAAACATGCTTTATTTTTCATTGATGAAAAATTAGGCAGTTATCTTATTTTTTTTGTATCAAAATTATATTTTTTTAAAAGCACAATTTTCCATTCTTTATGTTCTCCACCATTTAACCACCTAATTCTTCTTACGTACAAATTAAACCTGAGTGCACCAATAAAAAATTCTGGAAAGAAAATTTTGCCAGCGATGGATTTTTTTGTCGAAGTTCAAGTAATCTTAACTCATGTCATCAGATAGACATTTTTGGTTGCATTCCGTTACGCTGATTTTTCTTTTAATAAAGTCTACCTGTCAAAATGACGATTCACACAGCATTTCAGATGTCTATTTAGTAAGGCGATTTGAAACCATGCTCACACTTCATCTAAAAATAGCTTACGATATTTGCACTTCAGGACGCTGATTATACTCTGATGTAAAGGCTGTAAGAGGGCAATCAGTTTAGGCGTGAGAAATTGCTCACGAATCGCCTCTAAAATCCGAAATTTCAATATTGGCAGTGTAGTTAGTAATCCATAATACGAAAGATTCAAGATTCATCAACAGATACGTGAATCCAAATTTCTCACAACCTTAAAATAAAAAGCAATAGAAATCGAAAAAAATTAAACGTGATAAATAATGAAGAAAATTAAACAAAACATGCATGAAAGTAAGTTAAAAAAAAAAAAAAGATCTTTCAAAATTTTAGTTCTTAAATCGGAATTGAAAATATAATTGCTTCTATAGGACTACGCATTCCTTCTAGGGACCAGTCGCAATTTCGTAAAATTATGATTGTTCATAGATTAGAAGTTCGTAAAAACACACACACGAGCTTCTACCTTATTTAAAGTTTCTAGTAAGGAAAGAAGGTATTCCTTATTTTGCTAAAAACTAAGTAAAATTAATTAAATAATTTATCGCATCATTTGAAATACCTAAATCTTGTTATTTTTATTCGATTAAGTAAAAATCAGCTCCAGGAAATATCTCTAAAACGCAGTTTGGTTTTTATTTAATATCATTCCATTTCCGTTTATTTCATTTTAATATTTTTCTCTTGAATACGCACGCACATACACATACTGAATGCATGACACTCTGGAAAATATTTAGACACAGATGACTATGATTAATATTCAGCACTTTATTTTATTAAATGATAATGACTTTGATATAAATACTACAAATTAAATTAGTATTTTAATTAATTATATCATTTACTCATTTATTAATTTTTTTTTACTAAATCGCAAATGAATGAAGTACATTATTTAAAGCTAACCAAGATAGGAACACTGTAACGTTATGAAAAAACACCGCTGTTTAGAGTGAAAGATCCTTGGTTCGATTCCAGTTGTTGTTCTAATGTTGCTTTTCTGCCTTCTGCATGTGTAGGGGTAGGTGCTTGGGTGTTTTCCAGGTTTCCTTTGTTGTGACATATGAATATGGCACATTATTTATGAAAAGGCGTTCTCTAATTTCTAAATTCAAAACACTTGTTTAAAAATTGATTCTAACAATTATTTTATTGATTGTTCGAATTTTTAAACTTGTATGTCAGATTCATCAGATACTAAAAATAAATAAATAATATTGAGTTTCTTAATTTGAATATTTTAAATCTTTTTTGAGCCTTTGAATTATAGGTCTTTAATGAATTTATAGATTCTATCAACTGTCGAATCGTACGAATGTATTCTCCAGACATGAATCCAATAGAGCACGTTTGGGACGCTCTAGGAAGACGAGTTGCTGGCCACCAACCACCCCCACAAACTCTACAAGAACTAGAAAGAGCTCTTCTGGAAGAGTGGGACAGAATACTCCAACTCGTGATTAATAGCCTCATTGACTCCATGCCTCAAAGGTGTTAAACGTTGCTGGACGTCCGTGGAAACCATACTCCCTACTGAAAAGGATTTTCTTTGAAGAAAACACCTTTTCTAATTCTTTTTTTCTCATATGTACAAATTGTGTTTTTTCTTTTTGTACACAAATGAGCTATAAAATGCATTTTTTTCCGCCAAACATGTGTAATTTATTCTCATGTAACCTAATACGGCTGTCGACCATGTATCAATCAGCTAAGAAATTTCCCAGCCACAAGATCCAACTAAAACCACAATATCCTTCAATTGTTTTGAGCAATATATATCAATAGCAAGTATAAAGAAACGATTATGTTGTTACAGGAAAGATCTTATTTTTACTTTAACGAATGTCTACAATGTAATAAGCAAATTAATTTGATAATTTAAGAAGTGAAGTAAATTTAAGTTTTAATAAATCACAGTTATTAATCTAAACATAATCTAGATAAGTTATAGACACAGAATAATCGATTTCTACAGTTTGGTGGTGATATGTATGATAGAAATAGATGATTTATAAATAATATACATAAATATTACTGTGCAACAGCAATTATTTAATAAATAGAAATTTAAACGCAATTAATTCGTATTTTCATACTTATTCATTTTTTGGAGATTTGAAAGTAGAACTAAGCAATCAGAATATTGTTTTAAACAATCATTCTGATTGTTTAGTGAGAGAATTTCTTATGGAAACATCACATATTTATTTGCGCTATTTATAGGAAGCAAATACATAAATGCAATTTTTATTGAATGCTGTTTGGTTTCTGTGGCTATGTGTATTCAACCGGATTTGTGTTTTTCTATGAAATACAAACACTTTTACGCTTGTGTTTATTTTATATTTTTCAAGTTTTATTTGTCATAACCGAATTCCAATTAATCTATGCCAAGACATAAATAAAGTGAGTAACTACCTTTTCCTTATTTGACAATTTGGTAACAACGTGATTCTGAATCACAATATTTTATTCACTTGACACAGAGAAACCTTCAAATCATTGCGAACAAAAACAAACAACTTTCTGTCATCTTTCTTCGAAAAGTCTCTTTACAATTTAGCTAATAATTATATGTGATATCAGCTTCGCAACAAACAACATTAAAGGGAAATAAAATCTGTTTTTAAAGTCTCTGGAGATTGTGTAATTTTCTTCTACAATAAATTTGAAGTGAAATAAAATGCATCGTTAAAGTTTAGAGGAATACATAAAAAAACATAACAGTCAGATATTTTACAACTAACACGTTTCGGTAAATCTACCAACAGATACATTTTGTTTGTCCATGATTTTTCAAAACAAATACTGTAAAAGCTCCAGTGTAAATACTGTAAAAGTGTGGCATGCGCCGTAACTACCTTTTGAGTAATGAGAGTTTTATCACTACTAGAGGTGTTAAAAACAAGCATTTAGGTATTTTTTTCCCCTTATAAGCAAAATAGGTATTTTCTAGAAAAATACATTTACAGTTTTTTAGAAATTGAGGTTTTGGTACATTTGAACGCAAATAATACCACAGAATTATGAATTGTACTGTGATATTAGATTTTCCATACACCAAAGGAAATTCTTTAGGAAAATTTGTACTTGGAAATCAGAATAATTTCAATTTCTGTTCCTTAATAGAATAAAATTGAGTTGAAATTCTTTATTTTTAAGAAAAATTACACATTTCTCATTGAATATAGATAATTAATTACTGGCGGAGCAGTTTTGAATGAACCTTTTTTTAAAGAGGGGAGGGGGGACCTTGATATATTTTTAGAAGTTTTGGTTTCCGTCTGCAGATTTTCCATAAACTAATTTTTAAAGATTTGTTTC